>CAUYRT010085537.1:0-42640 GCA_963574885.1 Lepilemur ruficaudatus | reverse complement strand
CCAATTAATTTCTTTCTAATTTTAATAGAGATGGGGTGTCGCTCTTGCTCAGGCTGGTTTTGAACTCCTAACGTTGAGCAATCTGCCCGCCTCGGCCTCCCAGAGTGCTAGGATTACAGGCGTGGGCCACCGCGCCCGGCCTCAAACTCCTTTTAAACTCTTCTTCGCAATACTTAATAGAGAACCGTTGATTCACCATTTTTTTGGCTTCAGAGCACAGATTATTTTAACAAGTGGTCTCACCTGCTGCATCTCCACTTTCTCTACTGCTTCACAATTTATTATAGTAACTGACATAGGGAAAAAAAAATCATAGCACCAGGGAGGGAGGCAGAGGTGTGAAGTTCGAGGCCAAACCCATACCTTATCAGGGAATTTCCACTCTGAGTGTAGCTAAGTTGAAGATCAGAGCCAAGGGCATCTCTACAGTAAGAGTAAAAGGCCCTGATGACTTCGAGAAACAAATTCCCAACCACTTGAGGCCCTGCAATTAAAAAGGAAATGGTCACAGAAAGATCAGCCATCCATTTTTAAATCAATAATTGACATCTACATAGAACATACCTACAGGAACTCTGCATATGTAGACATTTTATACAGCCTAAAACATACGGAAACGTAACTTCAGTGGTGACAACCTCAGCTGAGGTAGTAACATTCACGAAAACAGCCGACATTTTTGTAGCACTTACTGTGTGCTGGACACAGGTCTAAGTATTTTACATCTATTAACTTATCGAATCATCACAACAGCCACGTGAGCAGGCACTACACTGTTGTCCCTGATTTCACACAGGGTGACGACGGAGGCACAGAGAGGGTAAGTCACTCGCCCAGGCCGGATTCCGCCAGCTGGAAGCACGGCACGGGCTACGTGTGTTAAGCGTGTGCAAACTGCCTGGCCGGGACGTTACTCAATAGAACTATCCAGAGAGTGTTGCAACTTCCCTATTCTGGATTCCTTTAATCACGAGCCAGGACAACACAAAAGAAATAACACCAGTCCTGAAAAGAGAACAAAGACGGCACAAAAGAACTGCGCCGGCTGCATGTTAAAGCCGCCTCGCTGCAATCGGGCGGTGGACAGGGCGGGACATTTCTGCTCCACAAACAGCATCCGCCAGGCAGCTGAGGGACGGGCTGCTCGCCGTGCGTCCAGAGGGATGAAGACACAGTCGGCTCAGAGGAAACGAAAACTGTCAACATTTGTAAAACGCAAATGTAGATTAATCCAATCTTTCACACCTCCTTTTCACAAAACCAAAAGATGCCTCTGAGAAAACTGTTTTCATGATAAGCTTCACGTGTATTTTATCTATAGCATAAGAACGCTAATTTTTTTTTTTTGAGACAGAGTCTTTGCTCTGTCACCCAGGCTGGAATGCAATGATGCGATCAGAGCTTACTGTAACCTTGAAGCGAGCTTCTCACCTCAGCCTTCTGAGTAGCTGGGACTACAGGCATGTGCCAACACACCCAGCTAATTTTTCTTATTTCTGAGTAGCTTGGACTACAGGAACGTGCCACCACACCCAGCTAATTTCTCTTATTTTTGTTAGAGATGGGGTCTTGCTGTGCTGCCCATGCTAGACTCAAACTCCTGGCCTCAAGCAATCCTTCCACGTTGGCCTCCCAAAGTGTTGGGATTACAGGCGTGAGCCACTGTACCCAGCCAAGAATGCCAAACGCTTTTCACAAAACAAAGGCAATTGTATTGTACTAACTCATGGAGGAGAAAATGAGATGTAGCTAAAACCCAGCAGCAAAAGAACAGACAGGACTGAATGACCATCCTGTGCCTTCTAGTTCTACATAACTGTCTCCTTTGCCTCTTAAGCATGTCTTCCTTCAGATGACTAAATTATCAAAAAGAGCAAATTAAACAACTGTTATGGTTGGGCAGAAACCTGATATTCAGTCTCTTCCAGAAAATACAACCTGGAGCCCAAGCTAGCAGCACCATTTACTTGGCTCACCACGGTACATGGCTTTGACATAAAACACACGTCTCCAAAATGCTAAGTTACATTTTCTTCTTGGAATACTTCTCCTGAGTTACACAGCAAGCTCCCAAGACATTTACATGACTTGTTTCACTTTTGGACTAAACCAGGACTTTCCAGAACTACAGTTACTCCACACTAACAGAAAAATCTATCTGGATTGAGGTGGGAGGGGAGAGATGGGAGGAGGCCTCTGAACAAAGCACAGATACCTTGAGGTAGCACATAAAGGGTAAAGCTTGGAAGAACAAATGCTTCTTTATCCTTTGACTGTGGTTAAGAGGAACTACAGCTGCACACATCTTGGAATAAAAGTTCGCCTTTGTGACATGAGTAGCATCTCAGGTGGGATCCATCTGAGTGCAATCAGGTAAGCAGCAGTGTCCTGCCAGAGAGCTTAGCAAATGACCTGCCCCTGCCCAACCTTAGTCTGTCTATCTATAAAATGGGTACAGGAAGAGAGTTCACCTCAGGGCTGTTGGAGGTAAGGAGGTATGTCTGGTGACAAACATGAAATGATATATGCAAATCACTTGGCACACAATAATTGCTCAAAAAATGTCAGCTATTGTTATTATTCACATATGAATAACACTCTGGGACCTCAGAGTCTCCCTTCCTTCTAACTGACCAGAAGCCCTTTCTCCCTTGGGTCTCCCTAGGGCCCGGCCCCCTCCTGTACACAGCAGGTGCTCCATGCCTGTCTGCGTGAATAAATGAAGTGCCTCCTCCATCTGGAGGCCAGAAAGAGGCAAGCACCCCACTAATGCCCTCAGCTCTCTCGTTCTCTGCAAGCAGCAACCAGGAGGTGGGCACACCTGGGCACTCAGATGATACCCTCAAGCTTGAAACCAGTGAGGAGATGGGGATTATTTCCCTGTTACGGGGCTCCAGTAACCAGATGTATGATGTTCTAGTGAATGGATATTGTAGCACATTTATTTTTAAAAAATGAGGGAGAAAAGCTAATTTTTCTCAACCCATGCTCACAGGATGATCATGTGTAAGAGGGAGCCTCCAGTAACCAGAATCTAGTTCAAACCCCCTTCACTTTATAATGAAAATATACAGTGAAAAGAAGTGGCTTGCCCAGGGTCAGGGTCACTGGGAAAAAAGATGGAGGGGGTACCCTATGTACTTGAAAATAAAACCAAAGCTCAAAGTGTGATATTAGATTGAAGAAACATACTTCAGAAGTAAATACCATATTAATTTCTTGGTAGATACATACACACATGTGCACAAGAGGCGCTCAAGGTGTTTTCCTAACAAAACATTCAAATTATTGTGCAAAGCTTTAAAGTGACCACAACACATATGATATTAATAACTGAACCATATATTAATAGCAGGACTTCAAGATTCTGAAATTACATTCGGAATCTTGGCTATTTATTCAGAAATAATTGGCTACATCTCACTGTGTTTTAATTCCCCAGAAACAGCTCATCTGTATTTGGCATACGATGGTAGCAGTGTTTTGAACATTACCTATTTCTGGCTTGTCAAGCAAACTGACGAGGATGCGGAAAGGCTTCAGGTAGGCGTGATGGCGCTCCTCAACATCAGCATCTGAGAACTTCTGGTGCAGTATCTCAGCCAGGCCCTGGTTTTTTTTTTTTTTTAAAGTCACATATTAGGATATTGTGTATAGTAAAACATAACAACATTATAGGTTGTTCTAATTGTTAGATACTCTCGGACAGAAAGAAAACCCGGCATGCAACAAACACACTGCAGTCCTCCAAACCGTGTACCAAGGGACATGCTCAACATCTACTTCGAAGTCTCACAAAGACAGCCACCAAAGAATCGCGATCAGGAATGCCCCGGATGGGGCCCCACTTTCCAGGAATGCTCCCTTACCTCAACTAAAAGATCCTTGGAGTACTTTTCAAAAAAGTAAGAGGATTGGTCTTCATAAGAATTTGAGATTTCAGATTCCGGCACAATGGTATTTCCTTTAATGTCTGAGCCTATAAAAGAATAAGCAGCATGAGCTGTAAAGAGATCTATGCTTTTCAAGGACATCATGTTGTGCAAAAGTCTCATGCTCCAATATTTTAAAAAATCTAATTCTTCTAAGAGAAAATCAAAATCGGATCCAGAAAGACCAAGTCACATTTTCTTCTTCCGACAGTGGTGTGGCTAATGATTAGATACCCACGATTCCATCTCAACAGGCATCAATGTCATTTGCTCCAAGAATATGCTCTGTCTTCTATAAGCATGATTACTAGCATATAATGAATGAGGATCATTTTTTAAAATCAGTGTTTATTTGTCCAATACTATGTGGATCAACGTAGTCTCATATATATGCCCTCTTCATTTTAGCCTTGGATATGTCTGCGAGGTCCTCAGGACAACAAAGAACATCTTCCTGGTACAAGCAAAGCGTCTGGAGCCCCTGGGGACACAGCTGAGTTGGAACCGCCCACTGTCCTCTCTAGGAGCAGAGCTGTGCATTTAACAAAATCATACCTTTGATAAAAATCCTTAAAGAGCCTATAAATATTCTCACATTCCTTAACAAGCTTCCTATACAATGGTTTTTAGAAGTTTTTAAACTAGGGAGAAGAGAGGGAAGACCAATCAAATAGGACGTTCTGACTTTGATGTGAGATCTATATATTGAGAGATAATAAAAGCTGTGAAATCCTTTCACAATCAGTTTGCATACCACCTTTTCTTAGGTAAATGAATACGAGAATTTAGAAAATTCATGAAATTGCTACCTGTTAGGCCCCGCAATTTCCCAAACTCTGTCCTCAGGAAGCCTTCCAACCGGCAGTCAAGGGCTCTTTGCCTACAGGGTTATGGGCTGTCCACAAAAACTCCCTCACACACAGAAACACAGCCTAGGCATCCTCATGATCCCTGGGGTTATCCAAATGTCTCCCAAGACACTGCCACTTACAGAAACCTTCTCCTTTATTTACATATACTCCACAACATTTGTGGGTTTTCTCCGCATACATGATCATCCCATGAAACTTCACCATAGCAACAAGCTTCTACTTGAATAAGGTTTAGCTACAATTTTTTTGTGGTATTTCAAGCTTTCAAAATGAAATTCAGTTGGCATTTTAAAATCCCACTTATTATTTCCCTTTTTTAATAAAAACCAAAACAAAACGCTGCAAAATAACCAAAGCTATGTGTAGGCAATAGACCTCGACTGACCAGTACTGTATTTAGTCAGTGTGGTACCTTGCCACACTTCATGATTCAGAAACACATCACCAAGATCGAGACTTACTCCAAACACCAGCCCTAATAGGTTTCACATTCACTTTATTTTAAACGACTGCATTCTGTTCAGTACCTAGTAACCACGCGTAGAGTCTTCTGTTCAGAGACATGTCCCTTCTCAGTAGGGTCTGGGTGGCGGCCGAGAGAATATGCACGATGTCAGATCTGAGGAGGGGGATGGCTCTCTCATCGGAATCCTACGAGAAGAACAGGGAAAATTTATTGCAAGGGAATGACAGGGTAGACTGTTGACTTTTTGACATGCAGCTCTTCCTTACTGGTCTACAAAGCTTTATCTCAAAAAGGGTTGGTTCTTTATGCATTGCCCACGGAAAGAAGTTATTCAATATTTGCTATGAAAACACTATCCTCACAAAAATGAACCAGGACCTTTAATCAGCTGAAAGCAAAAAGTGCTCACGGAGGGGCTGAGTTCTCCTCTCAAGATGAAGCTGTTTGAGATCTATGCCCTCTACCCCATGCCATGGGAAATAGTTGTGACTTACCCAGAAGAACAAAAATGACTTACCAGACAGGTATAAAAGGGGAAGAAAAACAGAACGATTTCCAGATTATTTCTTTGCACGAGAACATTTGAATCCAACAGTGAAGCACATAAAGATTTCACCTGTAAATGATGAAATGGCATTAACATTTTATTCCAAAGACATTTAACACCATTTTCAGACTACTCTTTATAGTCATAAAAGTGAAGTTAACTTCTCCTGGGAATCCTGAAACCACCGTGTTAAACCACATGGAAGAGAACAACTAGCTGTAGGTCAGGAAGGCGAGGGTTCCAGCTCTAGGGCTGGGGGCTGTGTGACACCAGGAGCACATTCAGCTGCAGGCCTCTCTTGTTCCATCTGAGAGCTGGAGGGTTGGGGACCAGACGGTCAGGATTTAAGATCTCAAATTCTGTGATCCCAGAAGGATCCAATGGGAACCTTAGGTTAAACCAAAACTCTGAAGACACATGGTCAAATGGATTCTAGACCAATTCAACACATACTTCGAGTGTCTTTTCTGAATGCAGACAGGTATAACATAGAGGTCTGGTAAGTAAGAGCCAGAGACAAATGCTGGGATGCAGAAGATGGAGGGAGAGCTCTGTCAGTTGGGGGGACACGAAGCTTTGTGGGAAAGCTGGGCCGAAGGACAAGAAGGAGCCACGCTGAGACCCTCAGAGAAGGGCAGCAAGGGGCAGTCAGGGCCAGCGGAGGATGGCCCGAGTGAAGGCACAGCCTCCCCGATGCATGCGCGGGAGTGCAAAGGGCCCGAAGGGGACAGCGAGGTGTGCAGGGGGAATGAAGTGTCAGAATACTCCTGAGTTTGGACTCTATCTGTAGGCGACAGGAAGCCAGACGTTTTTAAAGGACAGGTTAGATAAAAACGAAGACATACTTCAGAAAAGCACATCTCTCAGCAACTGGAAAAGACTGGACAGGAGGAGAGTGGGATGGGGAGAGACCAGTTGGGTCTGAGAGTAAGAGACAAGAAGCCAAATCAGGGCCGTGAAAATGCAAAGAAAGAGACAAAGGCAGGACTCATGGGGCAGGAAAGAAAGAAACACGTCCATGGGGGTCTCCTATGTTCCAATCATCCATTTTCCATTTAATCCCCAGGGAGACCTTGGGAGGTATAGCTACAACTCCCACTTTGCAAAGAGGAACGGACTCAGAGGGGGAAGGAACTTACACCAAGTTGCAAAGCTAACCTGGGAATTCAATGTGAACACTCCAAGTCCGAAGAGTGGATGCACCACCAGGTGGCGGCAGACACAAGCATAAAAAACACAGGCGTAGGTTTGGGAAAAAGAGACAAAGCCCTGGCAAGTTCCCTTTTGTTAAGGTCGTGCGAAGGGATGTCATTGCCAGGGAAGACAGTGTCCCTTGAAGGGCCTGGTGATGGACACCTGGGAAACCCTGACAGTTTGGGTTTGAGAGCAGGGACAGGAGGCCAGAGCGGGGGAAAGTGGCACTGTGCAGGTAGGCGGTGGTCCCTATGACCCAGGACAGGGTAAGGAAACAAGATTCCAGCCACGGCAACAGACCCTCTCCGTGCAGAGGCCTTCCAAGTGCCAGTTACAGCTAACCGTGTTGCTGAAGAGTGTGAAAGTTCCAGAAGCACCCCCCTTCAGGAATAATGCTTATTTGAATCTATAAATCTTAATGCATGTGTTAAAAAAACCACCACCATCCTCCATTGCATGATGTCATCGTGACGCCCCCTCTTGCCCTGCTCAGCGGCTCGCCACCTCACAGACTGTGACACTTGGCATGCCTCCATTTCCCAACATTCCTTTGCAGCCTCAGTGACAACCTGTCCAAGAGGACACTGTGCCCGCATGCCCCCGTGTGGAGCAAAGCACCCACCGTGAGTTGGTAATCGGTCCCCAGCATGTACTTCTGCTCCTTGCCAGGGTGGCTCCTGTTGATGTGGCCCACCACAAAGAGCGAGGCGGGAAGGCGGATGGACGGGCTCACCAGGACGCTGCCCCAGAGCGCGGCGTAAAACACCTCTTTGCCAACCACCAGCGACAGTCTCAGGAGCAGAGCATCTGTTCTGCGGATGGGAGATGAGAGAATTCAAGGGCTCGTCCCCACCTTCCCAGTCCCACGGCTCACAGTTCTGTGAACACAGTGGACTCGCTCCCGGCTGGAGAAACACCACCTTCCTCACCACTGTAGTGGCTGCCATCTCTGCCCTTTTGTGTTTGTCCACCTGCCAGCTGTCATGCTGAATCTGAATTGGCTAAAACAAACATATCTCTGGGAGGCACAGCTTCCTGGCCAATGGAAAGCGTCTGACCAGCCGTGTACTGTGGGGCAGACAGCCATCCCTACCCAGACTTGCCACGGCCATGAAGGGGACGAGCAGATGAGCTATTTTATATAAAAGCACAAGGAGTCTCTTTCATGTGTCAAAAAACAAAGAAAAGGCTGGCGTGACTGATGGAAGATGTAAGCATTTATACACACACCACTATCCTGAGCACAGCCCAAAATGGGCCAAGTGACATTTAACTTTAGAAATACTGGGGACAAAATTGGCCTGGGCCTCCCTCCACCCTGCCAATTCCATAAAGCCTGCAATGGTGTTTTCTTTCATTCTGCCCACAGCACCTCCACTCCAAGGAGCTCCTGCACTGAGGCCTGACACTTATTTGTCTCTTATCTCTATCTGGGTCTCCCATGACACAAAGTCTGCACCTTCACATGTGTTCTTTAAGAGAAGTAATGTTGCCAGTGGATCAGAGTTTGGTTTTCCACTGATGGGGACCAAGGCCAGGCCCTTCTCTGCTCGGTGGTGTACCCGCAGCCTACTGGGGCACTTCCCTGTCCACACTAGACACAACCCATAGGCCGGGTGACAGTGTCTGCCAATGAACAGCAGAGGCAAATCCCACGAAGGGATTTCACCAAATGCCGGATCTGACTCACTACCTGAAAGGATTCGCTTTCCCACGTGCTTCCTACCTGCAAAGACAACAGAAACACTGACAGAAGGACCAGCCTAGTGTAACGTGGTGGTTCACCCAGGTTTCTGGAGTTAGCCCTCCTGTGTCCAAAACCCAGTTTTCATGCTTCCTGGCCGTGGGACCTAGGACAAGTTTAACATCCGTGTGTGTGTGCAGTCACCGACGGGACAGGGAAAGATGCTTCTGTCTCTCAGCCTAGGAGAACAGAGCTGGTGCCGGCTTGGGTCGGCCCTGTTTGGGGACACAGTTCAGAGCCCAGATGGGCATCTGACATGTGGCTGGCACTTGAAAACCTGTCAGATGAAATACAAAAAATAGCTACTGCCTTTTCATACTAAAAATGAATTCTGGTCTCCTTTAAAATGCACCTGAACTTTTTTGTCTCATAAAATACTTGTGGGAAATAATGTACACTATCATCTTCTTAGAAAAAACAAAAATCAAGAGGTGGTAAGTAATGGCCAAATGGTAGGAAAAGTACACAGAATGACTTAGCAGTTGAAATTATTGATTGATCTTCTATTAAAGGCTGGGCAAACAAATAGACCTCATCTTTGCCTAGCTCTGTAAACAATATCACAAGCACTATATCCTGTATTAACAAAATAGCGCTTTATTTCGTAAGTCGCATTTTATTCCAAAAAGAATTAATGGGTACTAACAATTTATTTAAATGATGTCACAGTGGAGAAAACAGTAATTATGACAAAGCTTTGCTATAGAAGAGCAAAAATAACTGTTTAAAAATTAAGATCATTGCAGCTGCTAAAGTTCAAAATTAGGCTGGTTACAGTGGCTCATGCCTATAATTCTAGCATTTTGGGAGGCTGAAGTGGGAGGATCGCTTGAGGCCAGGAATTCAAAACCAGCCTGAGCAAGAGCGAGACCCTGTCTCTACAAAAAATAGGAAAATCAGCTGGGCATGGTGGTGCACACCTGTAGTCCCAGCTCCTTGGGAAGCTGAGGCAGGAGGATCGTTTGAACCCAAGAGTTTGAGGCTACAGTGAGCTGTGATGACGCCACTGCACTCCAGCCTGGGTGACAGAATGAGACCCTGTCTCAAACAAAAAAGAAAAAAAACAACCAAAATTAGCATTTAGAGTCCAGAACTCTATACTTTTAATTCAAAACCTACCTATAACTAGACACAAAAAAACCCAACCTTCGAATCCTGACTGTGTCCTTTCTGTGTCTTTCTTCTTTATTTGGCTGCTGCTCTCTTACGCCTCCCGCGAACGCAGTTCGTTCAAAGACACTGACATGCTTGGCTCTGCTCAGCTCAGGATGAGCGCGTGGTGTGGGCCTGCACTGCAAACCGCACACGTATCACTACTTTGGCTCTTAAGGCTCGCAGAACAGACAGCCATGGATCACCAAACTGTCACTGCACCACACAGCTTGGGTGTGACCATCTAAAACCGAACAGGCAGGGCAGTCCGAATGGCACCCGGTACCACAAAATACAGATTGGATACGGTGCCACTGACCGGGTGGAGGCTGGATAAGTCTTTGTTGTGGGAGCAACTGCGCATGTTGCAAAATGCGCAGTAGCACCCCCGGGGCTCTACCTGCTCAATGCCAGTAGCACCTTTCCCACCCCCAGCTGTGACAACCAAAAATGTCTCCAGATATTGTCAAATGCCTCCTGGGGGGCAAAATCACCCGCTGATTGAGAAGCACTGATTTAAATAGAAATTTCTATCGAGGCAGCTTTGCTTTCTTAGAAATCATTTAAAACATTCTCCTCTTCTCATCTCCTTAGGAGTTTAGTATTTTCCCCCTTCTAATCGTGTTTTTTTAGTACTGCAAGAAAAGTACATAACTGTTTCATGGGTACCTTAAAAAAGGACTTATGGCCAGTAGCAGGTGAGCTATGGGACTCAAAGGGTTAGAAAGCCAAAATGAATAATAAGTCCTAACACAGGCCATAGTTTCTAGTCCTTACGGTTCACGAAAAAGCACAGACCAGCAACAGTCTATGCCTATACGAAACCTGAGAGTCACCGCAGCCTTCATCAGCCCCAACCTAACTCACCCCTTTGCAATTTCTCCTGACGTGAACACCACAAACCCCACACCTTGCCCTTCTCTTCCTGTTTCCGCACAGTATTTGCTGGGATCTTTCACTCAATTCGTAAGCACTTTTGGGAACAAACAGTTGCCAAACTGTCTCAGACTAAAATGGATACAGCTACAAAAAAATCTCATGTGGTCACCTGAATGACTGTGCCCGCAACACACCCGCTCAGAGATGGCACAACCTTTGACCGGCATCTCCGTCGGAAAGCTGATAATGATAACTTCTGGGTGCTGTGCTGGACTTGGTTTTCCGTCACAGCTAAATCTATTCAGTGATTCATGAAGCTTTACTCAGCTCTTGGTTCAATGTCAAGAAATCACAATGTTTGGGGAAAAAAATCCATGTTAAGCAACATTAGCAACTGTTCAAATGAACCTTCATTTATCAACTATGAGAAAAAACAAACACATTCTAGCTATTTACACGCTTCTAGTGTGATTGACACTGCTTTAAAAGACCGCAGTAAGTTTTGGCAGCTAACGTGTTCATCTATCAGATAATGGGAAAAAATATACACACATAAACACACACACACACATATGCACACACATCTGTTATCAGAACATGAAAGTAGCAGAACTTCTAGAAAGAGCTGGGGACTAGGAGCCCGGGGACACGGAGTCTGGTACTGGTCTTCCCTGCCGCCTCCACGAGACCCTGACATTCATTAGTGCACCACGCATTCACCCTGCACCAGCCACAGGGCATGATGCGTGGCTTTAAATGGCAACAAGACAGATTCTACCTACTGAGGAAGTAACTATGAAGGTGGATTCTCCACTGGGAAATGGAAAGCCACTGCTCCGATTCCTTGGTTTCCTGGAGGTTGGAGGGCACCCCAAGTGGATCTTGGGTTGATTCCCTGATTCCACCTGAGTCGCTCATGCCCTCCAGACCACAGCCAGCGCCACAGGCGGAGGTAACTGGGCTGGGGCCTCCAACACAGGGCATTGTGTAATCAAATGGAAACTTTTTGACAAAGTCACCAGTCATGTGCAGTGACACATGGGCTCTTAAAACAGGTCCCAATAACAGAGGTTAATCACTGTGGCATGTCTCAGAATAGTTAAAATGCTAGAAGTGCATTCTTACTTTATAATTCTCCAGAAGAAAAAAGGACACTGTGTATACTCACTAGTCTGAATGGATACATACTTTCTCCTGTTCCTAGGTAGCGACAAAAAACAAAAACTGCATGAACTTTTGTGCACATGAACTTTACAAATTTCTCCAAGATGCTGCTGAAATTTGTCAAGATATTCTGCTTTTCATCACACCAAGTTCCCTTTTCAAGCCCTGCCTGTCTGTGAAACTGGCGTGGCTTTTTTATGGAGAAGCAGCCTTGTATAACGGAAAGGAGGACTTTACAATCGGACATGTGGATTAGAACCCCACCTCTGACACTCGTGACTGTGCGACTGGGAAGCCTTCTTACCCTCACCTGTAAACAGAGGTAACTCCTGGAACACAGGAATTCAACGTGATAATATGCACGATCTACACTGCAAGTGCCCAGTTAGGGGCTACTCATTTCCTCCACTAAAGGGGCCATAAGAGTGTGTGTCTTCTGCTGCACAAACCCGTAATGGGACAGGACATACGACAATCTGCACTATGGCCTCCCTTACTAACTGGCTATGTTTCCTTGGTTAAGGACCTCATCTCTCTAGGATTGGGACTTCCCCTTTGGTAAGGACAGTGAGATTCCCGGGGGAATACAGTATTTTGTCAAGTCGTGACCACCAGGGAAATGTGAAACATCACCCCTGCACCTTCCTCCACTGCCCGCGTCTCTGTACTTCCTTCCCCGTTTCTCACAAAGTAGTAGGATAAACACAGCCAGGACAAGACCCGTCCACCAACCTGTCATAGATCTCGGAGCCCTGCTCGAGGCCGGGCAGCAGGCCGACGACAAAGGCCTGCAGACTGGGCAGGAGCAGCTTCTGCAGTGGGAGGAAGTATTTCTCGTACAGGCTGAGCAGCACGGGCCTCACCGACATTGCTGCGTGTGCCAGGAGAGGGAACAACCCGCAGCTTTGAGAAAAAACAAGAGGGAGCAGGGCAGACATGAGACACCCAGGCAGAAGTCCCAAATGGTAAGCCAGCTGGATGGAGTTTTAAAAAGGAAACAGCTGGGAGTGGTGGCTCATGCCTGTAATCCCAGCGACTCGGAAGGCTAAGGCAGGAGGATGGCTTGAGGCCAGGAGTTCGAGAACAGCCTGGGCAACATAGCAAGACCCTGTCTCTAAGAAAATGAAAAAAATTAGCCAGGTGTGATGGCCAGTGCCTGTGGTCCCAGCTGCTCAGGAGGCTGAGGCAGGAGGATCGCTTGAGCCTAGGAGGTAGAGGTTACAGTGAGCTGTGATGACGCACGCCACTGTACTCTGGCCCAGGCAATACAGAGACTCTGTCCCAATTGGAAAAAAAAAAAAGCAAACAGACAGCTTTTTAATCTGGTGATCTAGATGTGTGTTTGCCATGAGATGGTCATAAAACTGTTAGGTAAAGAGCAGGCAACTCAGCTGTCCACATGTTCAGGGGGAAGTCGGAACGGATATACTCCAGAGGTGAACCGTGGTTCTCCCCTGGTGATTGCTTTATGATTAAATGTAGCGCACACCCACGGTTATATTGCTCATTTGTTATTTTCTAATCTTGTGGGCTGAAAATCTGGGTTACTCAGGTAATAACAAAGCAGCAGAAAAGCAAATTTACCTGTAGAGGAACAAGTCCTTGGCCAGCCATTTGGTCCCCACGATTTTAAAGATAATCTCGTAGGTTTCTAGGGCTTTTAAGTGCACACCACTGGGCAGAGCAGGATGCAAACACTGAGCTAGTCTCTTGCTGATGATAAGCCGTCTGGGCAACAGGGAATATCTTAGGTTACTCTGCAGAGCCTGTAAAACAAGAAGAAAACACATGAGGAAGAAGGCAGCGACCCACACAGTGGGGAGTGAATCTGCCAAGGTCAGGACGACCACGACCAGGCCCCGGCGTGGCTGTACAAAAGAGGTGTATGGACGAGACGACAAAGGGGACTGCACGTGGAGGGTGAAGGAGCTCCGGAACTTTCACCCCAAATATGACTCCTTGATATAAAGAGTATTTTGAATCGCAGGGCCCTTGAGATCCACAAAGCATTAGAAGGGGCTTTCCCTCTATCTGCATAAACCGGGATTGAGAAGCAAAAGATCAAAGGGGGCAACTGACTTTCCTTCCTCTCCCTGTTATCTCAATATATTGCAGAATGCAACCAGACCTGGGCCAAATCAGTTAAAACAATACCTGTCTCTCAGGTTACCTGTTTCCCCATCCATTCATCCTCCCTAGCAACCGTTTAGCCCCCTGAACAGAATTACCTATGCTTCTCATGTACCCCATCCTGTCTAAAAGGCTTGTATAAAAATATCCAAACTTCAGTGGGATACTGAGTAATCACTCTGTGATTCTCCCCGCGTGCATGGTAAATAAACCCTTCTCTTATTAATCTGCCTTAATTGTGAGTCAATCTTTCAGTGAACTTTTGGGGGAAATGGCAAGTTTCCCCTTACTCCTATGGAGGGCCTGAGGAAGCCCTCCCACCCGACTCCGGCAATGGTGGAAACAACGCAGGCACCAGAGTGACCTTGTCACTACCCAGCCAGCTTCTTGGTCACACCTTGGAACCCACGCAGAGGTGAGCGCTGTGTGTTTCCCTATCTCAGGAAGTCAGCCGTGTACACACGAGACTAAGCAGAACACAGGACATTTATCAGGGCAGGTGACCTCCAGTCCTTGAAGACCCTTGTTTGTGTGTCATGGAAACCCCTGGATTTTTGCTCAGGGAGAGAATGAGGTCTGAATTATCACCTTGTTCTCCCAGCTCAGCTTCACAGCCAGGTGGCTCTGAGTGGGGGCTCACCCAGAAGACAGGGATTGTGGGGTGGGGGACACTTCCAGGCCCTGACACCTGGCACCTCCAAATAGTCTGAGATGGTGCTGGGAGGGACCTGTGTTTTGTGAACTAAAATAAAATCTTAAGCTCACCTCCCAGCTGACTGGACCCCTCTTGGCCAAGGGGATACCATAAAACTGACTTGCTGGCCATGAGAAGGGAGGCCAGACATGTGTCATTTTGCCCCCCTCCCTTCTTGTGGACATCCTTGATAACTCATTAACAGGCCTAAGGCCATGCAAGACAAACCTGCAGGTCCTCAATATATAGAACAAATCACTTGAGTATGGGTCTATGTCTGGTGGCTCGTCTCAGATTAACAGATTTCCCTATCTTAAATTAAAACATTACAAGTCTTTAGACAAGCTTCATTTCTTTAACCAATTGCAAATCAAAGAGTGTTTAAGCCCACCTATAACCTGTAAGCCGCCCCCACTCCCTTAAGATGTCCCCCCTCTTTGGGCCAAACCAATTTACACCTTTCAAGTATTGATTTATGACTTTACATGTAATTCCTGTCTCCCTGAAATGTATAAAACCAAACTGTAACCCAGCCACAGCGACCCCACTTGCTCAAGGTTTCCTGGGCGTGGCTCTGGGCCATGGTCCTCAAATTTGGCTCAGAATAAACCTCTTTAAATTATTTTACTTAGTTTGGCTTCTTTTCCATTGTCAGTTCCACAGGAGAAAAATGTCACCCCCTGGCTAGGACAGAGCAACAGTACTCCCGAGCTCGGCTTTTGTATGTAGGTCCTGTGCCCCATCTGTGTGAAAGCATCCTCGGGTACTTGCCGTACCCAAGGAACACGGTCAGGAGTGTGAACAGATCAACGCTGTTCCTAATGACTTCATCTTGTAACTTAGACTGTCTGACATTATGGTGGAACAATCCACATAACTAGCTCATTCACTTACACAAATATTTACTGAAAGCCTACAGGGTAAAGTCCAGGCTTCTTAAAAGGTCATTCAAAGGCCTCCTTAGTATGGCTCCTGCCCACTTTGCCTCCAGTCTGTGGCTCCTGCCTGCCCCTCTGCCTGCCCATCCACCTTGCTACTTAGCTCAGCATCCCCTGTCAGGGCAGGACTATCTTACTCATCTCTGCTGTCTTCAGCACCTTGCATGATGCCTAAAACAGAGAAGACAGTGTGGAAGAACACCCAAGTCACTGCAATGCCAGCTGCACTCTGCATTCCATCCAGGTGTCAGAAGTGCTGGCCCCGGGCCCTATGACCCTAGAGCTATGACAGCTTTCCTCTTGTAGACAAAGAAAAGGATGCACTCAGGTTATGTAGGTGGAAAAGGGGAGGAAAACAAGAATATTTTTCACCAGAAGCTTGTGTTCTAAATGAATTCAGTAAAACGGCATCTTTTTTTAAAAAAAATCAGGTATAACTAGTGGTCATCAAGAAACACCTTAAAACATTATTTATGAAGAGTCTGATACCTTAAAACAAAAGGCAAGCCAACAAAACAATGTGGAAAAGGTGCTTAAGATCCCCCCCCCCAAAAAAAATTGAGGAGATGTCGTAAAACTCACTGTCACAGAGGATGAGAACAGACCGACGGGCACAGCAGAGAGGGCACGAATGTGAGCGACACGCAGGAAACAGTGCATTTGGTCGGGGACGTTTTCAAACATACAGAAAAGCAGGCAGAACAGCCAGGCAACCATCTCCCAGCTTCAAATGTCAACTCCTGGCCAGGGTCAAAGATGTGGCTCGCAGAAAACCATTCCTACGACTCTGGTGGCTTACTGACCATGTGACAATGGGCTTTCTCCATGGATTCAAGAGTAGAATAGCTAAAAGCTGTCTGCCCCTATAAAGATTATTTTTGTCAAGACAGAGTTTTTTCTTTTTTAAGTCACTACCAAATCTCATCCTTGCTCAATGCATTCTAAGGACTTCTGCTATCTGAGGTGCAAATGACGTTAAGTACTTCCTATGGGGCCTCTGGGATTCCTAAGTGTTTGGTTCCCTCAATCTATGCACATGGCAGGATCCCATCATTCTGCCCTTTTGAACCCAGGCATGGCAATATGACTTGCCGATGAGCTGAGTGGAATTATAGGAGTCACTTCTGGCACAGGCTGTAGAAGCCAACTCAAAGCTCAACCGGGCACCGGTATGATTACACCTGTAATCCTACCACCACTCTGGGAGGCTGAGGCAGGAGGATCACATGAGGTCAGGAGTTCGAGACCAGCCTGAACAAGAGTGAGACCCTTTCTCTACTAAAAATAGAAAAAATTAGCTGGGTGTGGTGGCATGCACCTGTAGTCCCAGCTACTTTGGAGGCTGAGGCAGGAGGATCACTTGAGCTCAGGAGTTTGAGGCTACAGTGAGCTATGATGACACCACTGTACTCTACACAGGGTGACAGAGTGGGACTCTGTCTCAAAAAAAGCAAAATACCCCAAAAAACCAAAAGACAACAAAACAAACAAAATCACTTTTTTTCCCTCTACCTCTAAAATTATGAAAACACAGGTTGAGAGGAAGCCTCTCCTTGTCTGGGTCCCTAAGAAACTTCAGAGAGCAGAAACCACTTGCTGCTCCAGTAGACCAGAAATAAACCATGTTGTAAAAGTCACTGAGGATGGTTTGCCACCGTGGCATAACCTTCCCTATCCTGATGATACACCTCTTCTCCCATGAATGCAATTACAAGGAACCACAACCACCAGTTTCAAATAAATAGAGCTGATCGCTATTTCTTCTCATTTACAGGTGTTACCCCACATTAATTCAATGTGAAAAAGACACAGAAAAAGAAGGATAACCCAGAACCGAGGCTGTAACCAACTAGCAAAAGTGGATCGAATACTTTTTTGCTGTGTGTTAACCAGTCACGCCAGGCAAACAAGCCGCAAGTGAGACAGGGAATCAGTTCCTGCCGAAGGAAAGGTACACTGAAGATGAGGTCACACTGTTTACCGAGTGAGGCAAGCTGCAGGTGTCTTCCATTAAGACGCAGGAAGAACACGGGGTATGAACAGACAGGACTCAGCAAAATGAAAAGACATTCATCCTTCCTGCTAGGAAAAATACAAATTAACACTACAATGAAATATCATTTTCTTCACCTGTCAGATCGGCAAGTTGGATCAAAGCATACAAGTTCAGGCATAAAGCAGAGTGATCCAGAGACCATGAACAAAGTTAACCAAACCCAGAGATCAGGATTTGGCCAGACAGAACCTGCTAGACTGCTCCTTGGAGCTGTCATGACACTGACCCACTGAGTGTCACTGTTACCACACAGTGATTCTGAGTGTTCACATACTTCACAAGGAGCCTGGAGCTTCACAATGGAGGCTAAACAACAAAACCGAGCCCTCGTTTATGGATGTGAGCTTGGGAGGCAGAGCCTCAAATTCCAGTTCTACCATTTTCCAGCTGGGCAAAGTATTTAACCTTTCTGGGCTGCAGTTCCATATGTACAAATGGGGGTCGTGACACCTCACAAAGTTGCAAGCATCAAATGAGATTCCACATGTGAAGAATTTAGCATAATGCCTGGCACAAAGTAAGCAATCCACAAACGAGACCTCTTATCACAATGACAAAATTAAAAAATAAGCACAGGATTTAAAGATAGAGACAAAACGTATTGCATTTTAAAGAATCAACTGAAACCCAACTGTTTAGCAGTAATGCCCTTCATCGTCATAAAAGCAAACAAGGACACTAGCTGAATGCATTGATGAGAAAGACTGAGAAATACCTGGGGTTACTGACTGACTGACACTACGGTGCTCACATGGTGGTGGCGTTCACCAGGGATTAGGAGGGTGGGGAGGTAGACCCACATCTGAGGGATGCGGTGAACATCGTGGAGGGGAGGGGCATGCTTGAAATGTAGTTGGGGATGGGAATTAGGGGTCTCAATAAGGGGAAGGAAATGTTCTCAAACTGATTTGTGTGAATAGATGTACAACTTGGTAAACTTACTAATAATCATTTAATTGCACACTTAAAATGAATTAATAGCATGGTATGTAAATTATACTTCAATAAAGTTGTTTTTTTTAAAAAAAGAGAGAAATACCTGGGATTAGAAAAAAAAATCTTAAACTGTTATGCGTTTGGAGATGAGATACAACTGCAGACCCAAAATATGGCAAGAATTCTAACAGATACTGAAGTCAAGGAGGAAATTCACATATGATAAGAGGTGCAGTTGAAGAACCTCCAATTTCCTCTGAAGACAACAAAGGAAAATATAAATAGTAATCAATATTTAAGATTAAAGAAAAGAGAAAGTATTATTTCTTAAATGTCACTTCATGAAAAGTTTCTAAAGAAACATTTAGCATGACACAAGATTGGAGATTAGAATCATCAGGTGAAAATGCTTCCCATTCAGAAGATTTGAAGCATTTTGGAAACAAAGGATTAGGTCCCATAGACAGAGCTCCTTATTCCCCAGGGTGGACTTAATCTATT
Organism: Lepilemur ruficaudatus; assembly: GCA_963574885.1. NCBI lineage: Eukaryota > Metazoa > Chordata > Mammalia > Primates > Lepilemuridae > Lepilemur > Lepilemur ruficaudatus. The sequence continues at coordinate 23,435 of CAUYRT010085537.1, read as the reverse complement.
CAGAAAATGGGGTAGTGGATCCTATTTAAAAACATCTTCTGTACCTATCAGAAGGGCCAAAATCCTGAACACTGACAACAACAAATGCTGGCGAGGATGTGGAGCATCCGGAACTCTCATTCATTGCTGGTGGGAATGCAAAATGGTGCAGCCACTTTGGAAGACAGTTTGGCAGTTTCTTACAAAACTAAACATACTCTTACCAAATGATCTACCAATGTGCTCGCTGTTATTTGCCCAAAGGAGTTGAAAACTTATGTCCAGGCAAAAACCTGCGTACAGATGTTTACAGCAGCTTTATTCACACTTATCAAAACTAAGAAGCAACCAAAATACCCTTCAGTAGGTGCATGGATAAACAAACTGTGTTATATCCAGATGATGGGATACTATTTAGCACCAAAGAGAAATGAGCTATCAGGCCATGAAAAGACATGGAGGACACTTAAATGAATATTAAGTGAAACACAACAATCTTTTTTTTTTTTTTTTTTTTGAGACAGAGTCTTACTCTACTGCCTGGGCTAGAGTTAGTGCCATGGCGTCAGCCTAGCTCACAGCAACCTCAAACTCCTGGGCTCAAGCAATCCTTCTGCTTCAGACTCCCAAGTAGCTGGGACTACAAGCATGCACCACCATGCCCGGCTAATTTTTTCTATATATTTTTAGTTGGCCAATTAATTTCTTTCTATTTTTAGTAGAGACGGGGTCTCACTCTTGCTCAGGCTGGTTTCGAACTCCTGACCTTGAGCAATCCACCTGCCTTGGCCTCCTAAAGTGCTAGGATTACAGGCGTGAGCCACTGTACCCGGCCTAAAACACAACAATCTTAAAAAGGCATCATACTATAAAGTTCCAATAAAACAACATTCTGGAAAAGGCAAAACTACGCAGACAGTAAAAAGATCAGTGGTTGCCAGGAGCTGGGGAGGAAGAGGGATGAACAGGAGGAGCACGGGATTTCTAGGGCAGTGGAACTGCTCTGTATGATACCACCATGGTAGATACACGTCAGCACACACTCCTCCAATGTCAGAGAACATACAACACCAACAATGAGCCCTAGCGTAAACTATGGACTCTGGGTGACAATGATGTGTCAATGTGGATGTACCACTCTTGCGGGGGCTGCTGATAATGGGGGAGGCTGTGCATGTGTGGGGACAGGGGTATATCTCTCTTTCTCTCAATTTTGCTGTGAACATAAAACACTGCTCTAAAAATAATAATAATGATAAAAAACCCACCTTCTGGGTAAGTGGGACTAACCAACCTCCCCAAACCGTGCTTGAGGGGGTCACAGCCTACCACTTGGTGCCACTAAGGAGGCAGCGCTGTCCTTCCATGACCCCTGCCCTCTGTGCAGAGGCTCAGGGGTGAGCCCAGCAGAGAAGGAAGAATGAGTTGCCTTGGTCAGTGGTGAAGGCCACCAAGGAGGTCCCCGCGATTCTATCTTTTCCAGACTTTTCCATGACGCTCTTTGGTCTCCCTGAGGGCTGGCACCAGCCACAAGAGGGAACATCTCCACGTTTTTAGGGCAAACTTCTCTGGTGGATGCTGACAGGGTACAGGAAATGCTACCTCAAAATATAGCACCTGGGGAACTGAGAAGCCAGAAGAAGCAGGAAGGCTACTCTCACCTTCCCCATACCCTGAAGCAGGTCATAAAATCTAGGAAGGTCACTCTCTGGCTTTCTCCCTCCCTTCTCCCCTGAGAACCCTGTGACAAGTGTCTTCCCTTTTACCCAGAAGGAAAGATTGTCACGCAGGGACACCAAGAAGAATATGAACAAATAGGCCTCGCTAAGCTCCCCTCAAGAGTCTTACCATGAGATCACGGTCCTCTGTCCAATCACACTTCTGCGTGACTGTCCACTCTTCATCAAGCCTCAGTACAAAACACACAGGTTTCCCTGGGTCTTGCAGCCCTTGTTTCTGAAGCCTCCCACATCAAGTAAAACTTACATTAAGTAAATCTGTGTGCTTCTCTCTTGTTAACCTGCCTTTTGTTATGGGAGTCTCAGGTATGAACCTTATAATGGGTGAGGAAAAGATGACTTCTTGATCCAGAAGCTCCTCTACATGTGAGCTGCCACCTCCAATGACTCTGGACCGGAGCAAAGGTGCCTGGATAGCATGGCCAGCCACATTCAGGCTCCCGAGGACATGTCCTAGCAGGACCCTTGGGCGGGGTTTCCACTGTGAGATCTCTTCCAGGTGAGATCAAGCCTGATGTCCGTAGCTGCTGCCACTTTTGTAAAAGAAAATGTTCTGCTTGGAGCAGCCCCTGCCTAGGAGGCTCCAACACTGAACGCTGGGCACTGCTGGTGGGAGGGTGATTGGTGCCGCCACTATGCAAGACAGAGTGATGGCTCCTCAACAAGTGAACATTTTATCTGTTTATCAAATTACCATACGAACCAGGCATCCCACTTCTGGGTATATACCCAAAAGAACCGAAAGCAGGGACTTGAACAGATGTTTGTACACTCGTGTTCATAGCAGCATTGTTCACAACAGCCAAAGGTGAGAGCAACCCAAGGGTCCACTGATGGATAAATGGATACGCAACACGTGGTACATCCATGCAATGGAAGTTTTCAGCCTTAAGAAGAAATAAAATTGACACATGCTACAACATAGATGAACCTCCAGGACGTTATACTGAATGAAATAAGCCAGGCAAAAAGGACAAATATAAGAATCCACTTTCAGAGGTCTCTGGAGTAGTCACATTCAGAGACAGGAAGTAGCTAGTAGGTGCGAGGCGCTGGGGAGGGGAGCGGGGAGGGGAGCGGGGAGTGTTTAACTGGGACAGACTTTCAGCTTGGGATGATGAAAAATTGTGGAGACGGATGGGGGTGCACAATGTGAATGCACTTAATGCCACTGAGCTGCACACTTAAAATGGGTCAAGATGGTAAACTTTGGGTTATGTATATTTTACCGCAGTTTAAAAAAAGAAAAAGAAAGAAATGATGCTGTGTTTCACAGCAATCGCTCCAGCTGGCTAAGACCCCAAGAATCATGAGGTCTTGAGCACCGTTCGCATGCTGGCCCCTTCCCAGACCGAACTGACAGAGAACGCTGGGAAACCTTGGACTCCGTCCAGCCGTCCTGGGAGTGAGCTCCCAACCTCTGATTAGCACAATAACCACCTTCTAGGGCTTGCAAACTCCTGACTTCCTATTCATGGGTGTGTGTGTCCTTCACCACGGATTAGCAAATTCAGTTTTGTTTTGTTTTTTTGTTTTACTTTTCTCCAGTTTGTTTTTTAAAGTTCTGGGAGTTCGAGACCAGCTTGAACAAGAGCAAGACCCCGTCTCTACTAAAAATAGGAAAGAAATTAGCTGTACAACTAAAAATACACAGAAAAAATTAGCCGGGCATGGTGGCACATGCCTGTAGTCCCAGCTACTTGGGAGGCTGAGGCAGGAGGATCGCTTGAGCCCAAGAGTTAGAGGTTGCTGTGGGCTAGGCTGACACCACGGCACTCTAGCCCGGGGAACAGAGTGAGACTCTGCCCCCCCCGCAAAAAAAAAGTTCTGGTGGGTTTTAAAGTTCTGGTGGGTTTTGTCTTATTCTTTGACAGTGTCTTCACCCTTTGCCCAATGACACACCCCAGCTCCCATCTGGTGACGTGGGTGACACGATGACCCACTAAACCCAGCTAAAAAACTCCAAGATATGAGGAATTTGGATGCCAAGAAGGGAGCCCTTAGCTCATGGGGTCAACTTTCACATTCCTTCCTGACTCACACCCAGGAGGACAAACCAAGATCTCCCGTCCTCATGGCCAGCCTTGGTGACTTTTTCTTCTTTGAGCTAAAACAGGGCCACATGTGAATAACAAGACCTTGTCCTTCCCAAAACCTTCGCTCATTCTCCTCTCTCCCCCAGCTGGCCGAGAGCTGCCACGACTGGAATCACAGATGGGACAAGCTGCTGTCACACTGCCTGTCTCACTCCCCTTCTCTACCCAGGCATTTTTGCTTTGGTGAGAACCTTCTCTGGCGAGATACGCTCAGCAAATACTTCCGGGACAGTTTTGTTGTCCAGAAACCCAAATTGGCTGGCTAGGAAGCTTAATAGATGCAGTTTATGGGAAACGTTCTTTTATAACGACAGAATAAATATCGCAGAGAAACAGATGAACTGGGAAGGAAAAATGGCCATAAAATCACTTTTTAAAGTGATAAAAATAAAGGAAAAACTATGATGAAATAGGAAATTAAACTTCCTTATTTTACTCAGGAACTATACTATTCTAAAAGCATTCCTTGAGCTATAATCAGGATATAATTAACAATATTTTTTACCTCATTATATTCATAGGCTCAGCTGGTTGACCTTAAAGCAAAGTAATGAAAGTATGAAATAGGAGTCTGAAAAAAAGGTTCCAGCTACATTCGAGCTTCATTAATAGAGACCAGGAAGTGTCTCACTTTGCTCCACCCAAGAAAGTTATCTGTTTCACTTTGTTTTCCTTTGACTTTACACAATGTGACTTCATGGTATCCTCTGGGACTACCAGCAGGATTTAGAAGGGTTCCATGCAGTAAACATGATGAAAAATTCTAAAAGGCCATAGACCACAGACTCAAAATGCAATTTAATACACTTAAAAATGGTTACATTTTATGTTATGTGTCTTTTTACTGAAGTTAAAAATGTTTTTAAAAAGGTAACTTACCAATATGGGTGGGGAAAGTTATATTTGATTTTAAAAAATGCTTTATTTAGCCTGTAAAATAAAAATTTTAAATGTTTCCTTTAAAAGTTCCTGGAAGAGACCGTCCAAACCTGCTCCTGCAGGAGTGACAATGCTGATTTGGGAATACCGGATGTCTCTGTCTATAAAGAAATGTAAGCCAGCCAATTTAAAAGCATGTCTCTCATCAAGCAAATGAGGAACTGCATTTATCATGGTGAGATACCAGTGTCTTCCTTCTGGAAGGCGGTCGTCTTTATAAGGATGTTCGTTCTATGCCACATAAAGGAAGCTGTGAGGCAGCACGGTTAGTCAGACCGGCCAGGTGGCACGAGCCTGAACACTCAGTTAAGTTCTTGCCAAGAGACACCAACAGTGCCCTTTAGACAGAAAGAAAACAGATCACTGAGCAATAACAAAGCACCCAGGACTGCCCACATTAAAGCAGGCCAAGTGCTGATGGTGCAGAGCATTGTACCTTACATGAATGGTAGTGATCTGGTCACGCTGCCAGCATGGGTGGCAAGGGACAAGCTGGGAAACGGGCATATTAGCAAGGCCCCTGAGAGTCATCTTGGGAGTAGGGATCCCACAGGTAGCCAGGGAGGTTGCCTTTGTTTAGTTGGCAGAGTGTCACTTTTAAACCTTTGATGTAAACAAGGAGCTTCCTTCTCAAAAAGGTCACCCGCTGAAATAGCACTGTACTGTATTTACATTGAGTCAGCCGAACCCTCACCGGGCAATGCACCCAATTAATCAACCCTCAGCCTGGCTTGCCGCACCCACATCCCACATTCCCAGCTTCCAATAAAGCCACTGGCAAGGAACAGGGCACGCAGGTTAACTCAACCTTCTATGTCAGGGAGACGCATTAGAATATGCAGTTTTTAAAAAACATTTCTTAAAATTACCATGCTGCTGGAGTAGGAGTATAACTAAAGGCTGAGCAAATAGACTACTAGAGATTTTATTTTCTTAAAGATTTTTTTTCCCTGTTCTTTTATTTTAAAATTTTTGCCATCTGGGAAACAGGGACTCCAGAGAAATGAGGTCAGTGCTCCTACTACTAGACGTTTTAAAAGAAACTGTGAGAAAGGTGGAAGCAGCCAGCTCTTCTGGCCAGGCCTGGGAGGCAGAGCTCAGCGGGCGTCTATCTGTGGCTGGTGGCATCGCTGAAGCCCAGGGCCTGGGCCTTGGCAGCTCGGCAGTTTTAGAAACTCATTTTTATCCGTTTCCCCAGCGCTGGCTCTGTTGTGGAGGGAATGCTTTGCTGGTCTAACTCCTACGACAAGCTCAGAAACTCAGTGGGAGGGGAAATGTGAGACAACATGTGCTCTGGGTCTGCTGGGCACGGGTCCGAGTCAGGGCTCCATCTCTCATCAGCTCGCCAGCCTATCACAAGTTACCTGACGGCTCTGAGGCCTGTTTTCTCACCATTTTCAAACCTATAATATTCCAGAGTCAGTGCCATTTACTCCCTTTTACTGATGAAGAAACTGGAGCTCAGAGGTTTGCTTGAGGGGTACAGAGAGTATTTGTACATTGTCCTGCAAGTGGACTGGTCTGTTCTGCTGCTTAAGCATCCTCATCATTTCATCCAATTGGCTGCAGTAGACATCCACTGTAATCAACTGACCAGGTTTCATGAAGCTGTCATGGATAATACCAGTGTTGGACCACCAAACACATACCATAATTTTTTTTTTGGTGAATATTCAGTTTTGGATTGTGTTTCAGCACTTCATCTTTATCCAACCATTGTGCTGAACATTTGCAATTGTCAAAAAGAATCCATTTTTCACGACATGGAACAATACAGTGTAGAAATGGTTTGCCTTTATGTCATGACAGCAAAGAAAGGCAAGCTTCCAGACTATTTCTCTTCTGATGCTCATTTAATTCATGTGGTACCCGTCTATCCAGCTTCTGTGCCTTGTCCATTTGTTTCAAATGGTCCATATTGTTGGAATAGTAACGTCAAACCTTGCTGCTAATTCACTTGTAGGTTGAGATGGATTCGCTTCCACTACAGCTTTCAGCTCATCATTATTCACCTTGGTCTCAGGTCGCCCACGTGGCTCATTTTCAAGATTAAAATCACCAGAATGGAACCTGTCAAACCACTGACATCTGTGCGTTCATTAGCCACATCCTTCCCAAACACTTCATTGATATTTTGAGCTGTCTGTGCTGCGTTGGTTCCACGACAGAACTCGCATTCGAAAATAACTCAAATTTTTGATTTATCCATGATTTCACAAAATTGCTATAAAAAAATCTGAAAGCTAATCACAAGTCAAACTGTGTGTTTGAAAGAATGAGGATGTACCTTCACAATAAAAATAAAACAGTGTCAAAGGGAAATGTCAGAGACGTCAGAGAATTTGACTAAATGTCAAATTTAGTACTTAAGAAAACTAGACATTCTATACTTAATAACAAAGTGACATGGCATCTGAAAATGTTGTTTTTCTACTTTTTAAACATTTTAATCCACATATGAATAATCTACTTAACAAAAAAACAACAAAGCTTATATGGAAACCAACTCGTTAAAGTCAGAGATAGAAGAAAGAACACCTTGGGGACAGAGTCTCATGACAAATCTCATACAGGCTTCAGTCCCAAAATTTCTACTGGTAGAACTCAATATTCTTCAAAAATCACTCCCAGAAAAACAGAACTGGCACGTTCTGATGAGACTACACGTTATCTCTTCCTTCACAAGGCCTTCTTTTAGAGATCTCCAGAATGGCACTTGCTGATCCTCAGTGCTAGAGCGGCATGGGTTCCGAGGTGGCCTCCCAGAGCGCTCTGGTTTCCCCCAGCCCACAAGAGCCTCCTGTACCTGAAACACACGTGGGCCACACCTAGGCCCACGCTAGGATGTACTTGAGAGACTTAAGCTGGGGGTGGGGCAGGCAGCTCTTCACGGTGAGAACAGCGCACCACCTGCTCAGTTTGATCTGAATCCCGTCTGTGGTTTCCCTCTGCTTCCCTGTCCCTGACACAAGCTACCCGCACAGACGCAGGAGACGGTTAAAGAACCAGCCTTGGTAGTTGCGTGGGAAGGGGCCATGAGCAACGTACACGGGAAGCGTGACGACAGCATGAAAGCCTAGTGTTCTCTAGATAAATTCAAGCCCAAAGCTGACCCCTCTCTCCAAACAGCCAGCAGCTACACAGCTCAGTCCCGGGACACTCAAAACGAAGAGGCAGAGCGCTGTGGCTGGCAGAGAGGAGGCAGATGCTGGCGGAACATGACCTCCTCAGAAATGCAAGGAAGGTTCTGTACTTAGAATGCAGCCTCTGTGATGGGGAGAGAGACAGTCCTCTGCAACTGCTCCGTAAGAGCCACAGTCCCAGCCAGCAACCACTTCACTGCAGATGGCAAGGCCACAGGTTGGCAGAGAACATCTGTGTCTTTTAAGGACTCACAAATACCTTGACTGTCAACAGACAAGTAAGCCTGCATCAGCCCACAGAGGTAACAGGCCCTTGTGCCAAAGCATTAAGGGTGGTTCAGGGTTGCAGGCTCAGTTAAGACACAATCTTGGTTGTAAACAACGGACTACCCAGCTACCCAGGTTTGCATGAAGAAAATGTATTGCCTCACAAAACCAAAGTCTAGAGCAGCAGTTCTCAACTGGGGTGGTTTTGCTCCCAGGGGACATTTGGCAATGTCTGGAAACATTTCTTGCTGCTACAATTGGGGTGGGGGAAGGGGTGCTACTAGCTTCTAGAGGACAGGTCAGAGAGGCCAAGATGCTAACAAACATCCTACAGAGAGCTAGGAGCAGTGGCATGTGCCTACAGTCCTAGCTACTCGCTGGCGAGGCTGAGACAGGACGATCATCTGAGCACAGGAGTTAGAGGGTGCAGTGAGCTATGACTGCATCTGTGCATAGCCACTGTGGCTCCAGCCTGGGCAACACAGCAAGATCCCATCTCTGCAAGCTAGCAAACAAACATTCTACAGTACACAAGCCAGAACTCCCACACCAGGATGTCCACCGTGCCAAGGCTGAGAAACCCTGGTCTTGATGAGCTCACTTCTGCGTTTAGCACATGTAAGGGATCAATGACATCCTCCAAGGACCCAGGCTTTCTGGTGCCTACAAAGCTGCCAGTGGTGAGCCGACTCTCCCCTGTCACCTGTCTTTTCCTGTCATGGCAGTGTTTGAGACTTTCATGCTTCTCTGCATTAGAGGAAACCCTTTCCAGAAGCCTCCCTGCCATTATCTCATGGGTCAGAGAAGGTCATGTGCTCACATCTAAATTAATCCTTTGCAAGGAAAACAGAATTTCTAGTGTTAAGTCCTAGGACAATAACACTTACTGCTGGGGGCCCCATCCTATAGCACCGTGCCACCTGATCCCTAAACACAACTGGGGTGCTTTTGGCAAAGAACAGGTGCGTCTGCCCCAGTCTCAGAGGTTAGTGGTGGGTTTGTGAACATGAACGTGATCCAATTCCAAGCTCAGTGCTCCTGCCTGTATTTTACAACTTCTGAACCACGTTACCTTCCACCATATTTACTTCCCAGGCACATCTCGGGTGTTGGGAGAATCTGGCCTAGGGACATAATCACCACAAACAAGCAATGTGTAATATGTAAGGCAGAACTATGCTGCCTGGAAAAAAGCATTTCAACGCTTTACACGTTGATCAGGTAAAGAAATGGCATCGCTTTCTTGCCATATAAAGATAAGTAGTTATTATTAAAGTTAGTAACTAAAGCATAAACTGGGTTGGTGCCTGTAATCCTAGCACTCTGGGAGGCTGACGCAGGAGGAGCCCTTGAGCTAAGGAGTTCAAGACCAGCCTGAGCAAGAGCGAGACCCCATCCCTACTAAAAATAGAAAACTTAGCTGGGCATGGTGTTGCATGCCTGTAGTCCCAGTTACCCGGGAGGCTGAGGCAGGAGGATCACTTGACCCAGGAGTTTTGAGGTTGCAGTGAGCTATGAAGACACCACTGTACTCCAGCCTGGGCAACAGAGTGAGAATCTGTCTAAAAAAAAAAAAAAAAAAAAAAGAATAAACCGATCCTTAATGAGACAAGCAATAGAGGGGGTCCCCCCACAGGGCGGAGACAATGGTGAAACACCATCACGGTTAGTGTTCCCGTTACAGTTAGTGCGTGCCAGGTAGGGGCCCTTCTTCTGCAGTCAGGGTTGTAGCTGGGCTGCGGCTGCTAGGACAGACTTTTTTTTGTCTCTCTTGAAGGTGTGAGTGGTTGTAACACGTGCCATTAGGTCTGGCCTGTTAAAACCTCCCTATGCAAGCTTCTCTGTGTTCTCTCTTCCTGGGGATGGAATGGCAACGAATAGAGCAATTCTGAAAGGCACATATTAAAGATGGCATAATCCTGGCTTGAGTTTCTAGAATGACCATATGGAGGAGAGCTGCCCGCCAATTTGGAACACCATGCTTAACTGACACATGAGTGAGAAATAAACTTCTATTGGCAGCACTAATTTTTGGACTTCTTTGTTACTGCAGCCCACATTACTGTAACTAACACATTACCTGCCCCGTGAGTTGTATTTAACTCACATTAGTTTTACACCCAGGGCCTTGTGAAGCATATGTAACTCACCTCTCTTCACCTTGGGAGCTGCGTGAACTATTTTTCAAGTTGCATATAACTCACACACAGAAAACAATAAAAAATAACAAATTTTTCATGAAATTAGAAAGGATAGTTTTATTTTTGAAGTTCTTATTCTATTTTCGTAATAAAGCACTGAGGCCCCAGGGAAAATTTTTTTTTTCTGGTGGAACAATGTATTAATATACTGACAGTAACATAATTATCTAATACTATTCTAGAAAATGCTAGTAAAATATCAGGTAAAAACCCACGAAATCAGTATTGGTTGATAGTATGCCTGTCTATCTGAACATCTCAAAAACAATCAGCAGAGAAAACTTGGAAATAAATTCACTAAGATGGCCAGTTCCCAAATTCCATGAGTTGATAGTTTCCTACACACTATCAGCCAGTTAAATCATAGTGGAAAATAATCCTATTCACACAGCAAAAACACATGTATAAAACACTTAGTACACTTAAAACACTAAATACACTTAAGTAACAGGAAGGACTTACGTAAGAAGAAGGATTAAATTCTTAGGGACATAAATGAATACTTTTTTAATCAACAAAGAGAACCACCACATTTGTATGTGGAGGGCACTAACTGTGTAAAGATGTCACTTTTTCCCAGAATAATCTATAATTGTTACCTAATATCAATGATTCTCCTCAAAAAGTTTTTGTTTTTTTAAGACAGGATTTTGCTCTGTCACCTGGGCTAGAGTGCAGTGGCCTCATTATAATAGCTCATTGTAGTCTGAGGAGATCCTCCTGCCTCAACCTCCCAAGTAGCTGAGACTACAGGCCTGTACCACCAGGCCTGGTTAATTTTTCTTTTTGGTTTTTTTATAGAGATGAGGTCTTGCTTGGGCTGGTCTCAAACTCCTGGCCTCAAGTAATCCTCCTGCCTCGGCTTCCCAAAGTCCTAAGATTATAGCATGAGCCACCTTGCCTGGCACCAAAATGTTTTTTAACTTTACAAATGTTTCTAAAGTTCCCAACCGGGGAACGATAGGGAAATTCTGACACAGAAGAGTGACTAGGGTGGAGTAGAGAACATGGTCCTGCCAGATAAACACACAATAAAGTCCAGCAGCCAATAATAGGCTGTGGCTCTGCCATTAGTACAAGCTGATGAGCAGGACAAGATAAAGTCCAGCAAAGACCCACGTGTCCGAAGATTTAACTGCGTGTCCACTGACATAACAACTTCATCTCTCACAATCTATCTCAACAAAAATAGCCATGTGCACGAAAATGTTCATCCCCGCTTTATTTAGAATTGCGAAAAACTAGAAATAATCTAGTCCAACAATAAAAGGCTTTGAGATTTTGTCTACTCCCTCTACATCCCCTCTCCCTCTCTCTCTCTCACACACACTGAGAGAACTATATACTAACTGCTCAACCAGCCCTTTTTTGCCCCTTTATTTTATCATGAGCATTGTTGCATGTTAGTAACTACAAATCTACTTCGTGCCAATGGCTTTGTATGTCACTGTATTGTTGCTTCGTGAATTACTTCATGACCACTCCCGCGGTGATGGTGGTCACTTCCAATTTTTTGCTATTACACACAATAAAACAGTGTCTTACAGTTATCTTTGTGTTGTATGTCTATGGCATTAAAACAAATTTACAATGACCATGTGTTAACTTTTTAATCATTTGTCTTTTGGGAAATGTAAAAGCCACAATGAGCTACCACTATACTCTCATTAAAATGGCAGAAATCCAAAAGACTGACCATACCAGGTGTTGGCAAGGATGGGGAAGAAATGGAGCCCTCATACACTCTGGTGGGAATGTAAAATGATACAACCACTTTGGAAGACAGTTTGGCAGTTTCTTAAAAAATTAATCATATCTGTATCGGAAGCAAGCCCCATGTCCATTAACAGGGAAATGGATAAACAAACTGATGTATATCTTTAGACATGAGGATTTCATGAATAAACAAAAATAAATTTTAAAAATATAAAACAGTAAAATTGGGTATATCCATGGAATCTTACTCAGCAGTGAAAAAGAATGAACTATCAATATGCGCAATGACTGTCACTGTGACTGCACGATGACCGCAGATGGCTGTCAACATAGCTTTGCTGGGTGGAAGGAGCCAGACCAGAGGAGACAAGAGTGTGCCTATACCATAGGAGTCCGCTTATATAAAATTTTAGAAAATGCAAACTGATCTCTAGCGCTAGAAAGCAGGTCAGCAGTTGTGTGGGGCTGGGGGAGGGAGCAAGAGGGGACAGAAGGGCACGAGGAAACTCCTGGGGGTGACAGAGACATGTTCATTCTCTTGATTGTGGTGATGGTTTCACAGGGATAAACACGTCAAAACTCACAGAATTATACACTTTATCTATTTTTTTAAGCGTGAAATGAAGTTTATTGAGGAAGGACAAGATAGGTTCACAGAGCAAGAGCAAGATACATTCGCCACAGATGGCGAACAGACCCCACCCCTGGTCCTAACAAGGAGGCCGAATTATACACTTTAAGGATGTGCAGTTTGTCCTATGTTAATAAAGTTGGAAAAAAGAAAAGAAAAAGACTATTTTAAAAGGATAAATAAATGGGAATGCCTGTATTTGGCTCAACCACAAGCTTGAATGTTGGTGTTCATGTTCAAACAGTTGTCTTTTTTGAAAAATAGCGAAGTTTAATGTAGTTCCTTCTGTATTAGTCTCCCGGGGCTGCCCTAACAAAATACCAGAGTGGGTGGCTTAAACAACAGAAATTTGCTTCTCCCAGTTCTGGAGGCTGGAAGTCCATAATCAAGGAACCAGCCGATTCAGTTTTCTCCCTGGCTTGCACACACTCGCCTTCTCACCATGTCCTCACATGGCTGGGAGTGGTGGGTGTTTCTCTCTTCTGCTTCTTATAAGGCCATGGTCCTATCAAATTGGGACCCCACCCTTAGGACCTCATTTAACCTAAATAACCAGGTAAAGATCCCATCTCCAGATATAGCCACACTAGGGGTTAAGGTTTCAACACACGAGTTTGGGAGAGACACAGTTCACAGCACCTTCCATACCAAGGCCTGACATGAACTTTCTGGCGTCCTAACTTTCTTGGCAGAATTTACACAACATAAGTGGATCACAAACCCTTTCCCTTATGCATAAACTCAATTCTGCTAGATGAGCTTTTGAGCATTAGATTACTGGATGTTTTAGTCTGTTTTCTGTTGCTTATAACAGAATATCTAAAACTGGGCAATTTATAAAGAAAAGGAACTTCTTATAGTTATGGAGACTGAGAAGTCCAAGGTCAAGGAGCTATATCCTTGCTGGTGGGGACTCTCTGCAGAGTCCTAAGGCAGCGCAGGTGATCACGTGGTAAGGGGCTGAATTTCCTAATGTGCTAGGTCTTTCTTCCTCTTCTTACAAAGCCACCAGGTCCCTTCCCATGATAACCCATTAATCCATTAATGGGTAATCCATGAGTGGATTAATACGCTCCCGAGGGCAGAGCTCTCATGACCCAGTCACTTCTTAAAGGCCCCACCCTCTCAATACTGTCACGTTGGGGGTTAAGTTTCAACATGAGTTTTGGAAGAGACATACAAACCATAGCACTGGAGGGATAATTCATTTGTCCAGATTTGGACTATTGCCATCCCTCCAGCAGACCTGGAAGGAAGAATGGCAAAAAACATTCTTTCACTCCAAGACAAAATAGACTATTCTAGCTATAAATTTCAATATTGAAAAGTATATCAGACTACTTTTAGCAAACAGAAACGCTCTTTTTAAAAAGACCATCTCAACCTTACAGTGACTGAGTGTTTCATGCTGAGGCTGTCGTCACAAGCCTGATCAGCAACACCCTTGCAGATTCTGAGCTCCTTCGCATAACCTATGGTAGGGTACAAAGCCATAATGTCATCAGAGCCCCAACATGTCATCCAAAACCAAAAAGCGGTAAAGGGTTCGGCAGCCTTTGCCACACATTAGAAACGGGAGTTAGACCTGCGTCTTCTAAATTCTAGTGCCAAGAACAACAGAACACTGCCAGAAACAAATGGATTCTGTGCTGACCACTCTGCTGCAGAGGTACTGGACCTGCTTTATTTAAAAGGGAAGCGAGTCAATACTTGCCAACAACAGCATCCTTTCAATATGGTCTCTTCCCAGAAGGCAATTCAGGCACTTGTCTTCCCACCCTGACCCTAGCACTCCACTGTCTGACAACTTCTGCTCTCCAGGCCACAGCCATGGAGGTCATCAGAAGGTTGCTGGCAAATGGCTAAAATAACAGCCCTGAACCTAGTACCATACTCTACAGATGGGGCCCTACAGGTGAGACCACAAGATGAACGCAGGCATCCTGTAGGCTGAGAGGTGCACTGCATAAACGAGGAGGGGGAGCAGGGCTCATGGCTCTACCCCAGGCCATTCGCCATACAGGGTCCGGCCAGGAGGGACGCAGAGCGCCGAGCTAACCATGGCGGCAGCACAGAGGCTCAGGCAGGGGAGGAAAGGACCACCGGGGTGGACAAGTAGGACACCCTCCCATCCCCCATGAAGCGGCTGGTGCAGAGCTCCTGCAGCACAGGGCAAGGGGCACAAATCATCAGAAAAGCTGGCCTGACTCAGAAGATCTGGTCACATCACCGTGCCACTACACATATGAGAACCAAGGTTTCTCATGATGCTCCCGGCAGTGAAAAAGATTAAAGAAATAACACTTACTCTACGCTTCCGTAAGAGTTCCATAAGACCATCTGGGCTTCCATCAGAAATTAGTGGTTTTAAAAAGTTGATCTAGTTATCTGTGGAGAGGCAATGTGCCCTTCATCATCAGGCCTGCTTGGGCTGAACTTGGATTCTTAGGTTGAAGCCCTAACTCCTGTACCTTAGACTGTGACTGTATTTGGAGATGAGGTCTTTAAAGAGGAACTAAGGTAGCATGAGGCCATTGGGGGGGGCCCCAATCCGATCTGACTGGTGTCCTTGTAAGAGGAGATGTGGATGTAGACGGATGATCCCGTGAAGACACAGGGAGAAGAAGGTATCTGCAAGCCAAAGAGACAAGCCTTGGAAGGAAGCAACACCTTGATCTTGGACTTCTGGCCTCTAGAACCATGAAAAACAAATTTCTGTTGTTTAATCCACCCTGGCCAGGCACAGTGGCTAAGCCTATAGTCCCAGCTACTGGGGAGGCTAAGGCAGGAGGATCACTTGAGCCCAGGAGTTTGAGGGTGCAGTGAGCTATGATCGCACTACTGCACTCCAGCCTAGGCAACAGAGTGAGACCCCATCTCTAAAAAAGAAAAGAAAAGAAAAAAATGCAAATAAACCCCATCCTGTCTATAGTATTTTGTTATGGCAGCCCTAGCAGGCTAATACAGATGCCAGACTGAAGCAGCTTTATGTGAACGAATACTACCAACAGAGAAGCGGAGCTGATTAAAGCGAGGGCAAGGATCAGGATTCTCTTCAGACTCATCAAGTGTTCAGGTAGGAGAGGCCTTGGAGCTGATCTGTGAAGGGCCAGGACAGTTCACTGGCATCCAAGCTCCAGTCCCTGTCTGTTCTACAATGCTGCATCATTAATTCTGAAATGCCACAGTACTGAGGCTCTGCTGGAAGAAGGAAGGGCTTGGAGCTAAGTGATTAAGACTTTAGAAGCTGAACCGCCAACACCCAAGGCCTCAGGATGCCCTTGCTAGTCAAGAAACCTGCCCTCCAGCCATTCTGTGAAACAGCAGGGTGTCATCAAATAAAAGCAAAAAAAAAGAAAAAAGAAAAAAAGGTGAGTCATTTAGAATCACTATCACACTTTTAAAAAGGAAGCTTCACTGATATTTTAAATCTATAGAGTTAATTCATCTCTACTAGCCTTCATTTGCACAATCAAAGTTATAAATCATACCTGGTGGGTTTGCAATGGCTCAAAAAGCACTTGCTGATTAAAATATTTTTTTTTAAATTGAAAAATAAAAAAATTTTATGTTTATCCTGTATAGCATGTTGTTTTTAAAACTGTACACATTGTAAAATACCTAAATCGAGCTAATTAACATTTGTTACCCCACATACTTATTTTTTGTGGCGAGAACACTTAAAATATATTCTCTCAGCAATTTTCAAGGCTACATTGTTTTTAATTATAGGTACCATGTTGTAAAATAGATCTCTTGAACTTACTCCTCCTGTCTAACTGAATGTTTGTATCCTCTGAGCAACATCCCCCTCAATCTCCCTACCTTACCCAGTAACCACCATTCTACTCACTACTTAGAAGAATTCAACTTTTTACACTCCACATATAAGTGAAAGCATATGGCATCTGTCTTTCTGTGCCTGGCTTATTACACTTAATATAATGTTCTTCAGGTTCATCGGTACTGTCCCAAATGGCAGGATTTCCTTCTTTTTAAAGGCTGAGTGGTATTCCATTGTGTGTAATGGAATATACACAATTTGCTGATTAAAATTTATCTAAAAATAATCAGAGAAAGATTATGGCCTAAAGTCTCACATAAACCATTAGGTAAAGGTTACCCTACTCATGCTGATATACCTAAAAACTATAAAAGATAAGGCCAGGTACAGTGGCTCACACCTGTAATCCTAGGACTCCAGGAGGCCGAGGCAGGAGGATCCCTTGAACTCAGGAGTTCGAGACTAGCCTAAGCAAGAGGGAGACCCCATCTCTACTAAAAATAGAAAAATTAGCCAGTCGTGGCTCGAGCCTGTAGTCCCAGCTACTCAGGAGGCTGAGACAGGACGATTGCTTGAGCCCAGGAGTTTGAGGTTGCAGTGAGCTATGATGATGCCACTGCACTCTACCCAGGGCAACAGATAAAGACTTACTCAAAAACAAAAACAACAAAAAATTATAAAAGACAAACTACTCTTTAATACAGAAAAATTCCAAAATGATACCAAAAATTTAGCAAGTTTTTAAAATACCATTAGAATCTCTCTACAGTAGACATAGACCTCTCAGGGCCTAGTTTTCTCAGTTGTAAAAAGGGTTGAGCAAGCTGAGGCTTTTCCTCTGAATCTATGGTTTATGCTTTATGACCTGTAGTCATCTTAAAAAAATATGCATCTTGACTCTAACGTTTTGTACCCTACAGTATTGTTTACATCTGCAGTATAAAGATTTTTACTAATTTAACTCTTACTTGCTCATGGAATTTCTATGCATGAATCCAAGAAATCTGATCATCACTAAAGCCTTAAGAAAATTGTTTTTCATATCAACTCCCACTAGGTACTCTTGAATGCAGAAGTCCCAAGTCTCAGAGAATTACGTGCTCCTGATGCTGACTGAGATGTGCTCCCTCCAGCACCACCCAAACCCTGCACATCCAGTAACTGATGCCAGGGCTAAAACTGCCCACTTCCACCCTGTTCCTGTGCTTGGTAACAGCCAGAGGGAATCCTGTAAGGGGTCAGGCAAAAGTCCCCTTGCGTAAAACCTCCCTAGAAGGAAGCTCCCCTCCCCCCAGAATAAAACCCCACCTGTGACAGCCTCACCACCTCTCCTCCCTCATGTCCCAGCACTCTTTCCACTGCAGCCACTCCTGCCCCTCACCGAACCTTGGACACAGGCCCATGCCCCAGATGGCCTTCCCTGCCAGCTCGCTCCCTTCACGCAGCCCTCTGCTCAAATGTCACGTTCTCAGAGAGCTGTGTCTAAAATAGCACCCATTTTCCTTACTTGATATCCCACTTCCCCGGTTTATTTTTCTTCTTTGCATGCAGCATCTGACATCACACAGTATTTGTTGTCTGTCTCCCACCAACAAAGGGTGATCACAACCCATGAGAGCCTGAACTTTGTGTTCAATGCTTTAGTCCCAACACCTTGGTGTTCAGTACATGTTGATTATACCACTGTATTAGTTTTTTTTTTTTTTTGAGACAGAGTCTCACTCTGTTGCCCGGGCTAGAGTGCCCTGGCATCAGCCTAGCCCACAGCAACCTCAAACTCCTGGGCTCAAGCTATCCTTCTGCCTCAGCCTCCCGAGTAGCTGGGACTACAGGCATGTGTCACCATTCCCTGGCTGATTTTTTCTATATATTTTTAGTCGGCCAATTAATTTCTTTATATTTTTAGTAGAGACAGGGTCTCACTCTTGCTCAGGCTGGTTTCGAACTCCCGACCTTGAGCAATCCTCCCGCCTCAGCCTCCCTGAGTGCTAGGATTATAGGCATAAGCCCGGCCTGTGTTAGTTTTCTAGGGCTCTTATAACTAAGTACCACACACTGGGTGGCTTAAGCAACAGAAAATTATCATCTTACAGAAGTCCGAAATCAAGGTTTTCAACAGAGCTGTCTCCTTCTGAAGGCTGCAAGAAGGAATCCATCCCATACCTCTCTCCTAGCCGCCAGTGGTGTGCTGCCAGTTTCTGACACTCCTTAGATTGTAGGTGCATCATCCTGATCTCTGCCTTCATCCTCCCACAGTGACTTTCCTCTCTGCATGTCTGTGTCTAAATTTCCCCTATACCAAGGACACCAGTCATACTGGATTAGGGCTATACCCTAACGACCTCATTTTAGCTTGATTATCTCTGTACAGACCCCGTTTCCAAGTAAGGTCACATTTTGAGGGCCTGGGGGTTAGGACTTCAACATCTCTGTTTTGGAGGACACAATTCGACCCATAATAAGCACTTAGTAGCCACATGACCATGGGCAAGTTAGTTAACCCTACTCAGTTAAATAGGGCTAATAATTGTACCTACATTGTTTGGGTAATGATGACAAGGTCCTTGGCAACACAGAGGTACAGCCCTTTTCCCTTCTGTGAGCTGTATAGGTATCGGCATGAAAAAGGCTGGGAAGCTCTGCTCCAGAGCATGGGCTTTGGAGCCAGGCTGGACTTGGTCTGAGCCCTCCCTCCGCTACGGGCTGGCTGGGACCTTGTACAAGTTGCTTAACCTGAGACCAATCTCAAGACACGGTGCTAAGTATTATACAATAATGCACGTCGACTGCTTAGCACACAATAAGCCTCTCTATGAATGTCGGCCGCCATGGGCAGGGCTGAGCTAGGGACTGATGGTGTCACCCTCCTCCCAAGGGTATCTTGCAAATTCTTCAAGGTGGCCCCCCCTGCCTCACGGCCTCATCACAGCAGCAGAGAACAAGAAGTGAGGGTCAAGAAGAGACAGTTGAGGAATTCCTTGGGTAACAAGCACAACAAAAGCCGTCTTTTAAAACTCTTATCAGACACTTAATAATAATGTATTGTGTACTTGAAATCTGCCAAGAGAGTTGATCTTGAGTTTGTTCACCACACACATACACACACACAAAGTAACTAGGCAAGGCGACAAACGTGTTATTTAGCTTGATGGTGGTAATCA
This sequence comes from Lepilemur ruficaudatus, assembly GCA_963574885.1. Taxonomy (NCBI): domain Eukaryota; kingdom Metazoa; phylum Chordata; class Mammalia; order Primates; family Lepilemuridae; genus Lepilemur; species Lepilemur ruficaudatus. Next base: position 3,779 of record CAUYRT010085537.1, on the reverse strand, counting down.
TTTCACAGTGTGTATTTAAAGACATCATGTTGTATACCTTGAATATACAGAATTTTTGTCAATTATACCTCAATAAAGCTGGGGGGGGAGAAAGGAAGGTGTTTAGAACTGGACTTTGATATATTGCTAAGGATTGGAAGGGAATGAGTAAAAGAGAAAACCCACTTTGCACCATTTGTCCCCGTGAAAACCCTGACCTGGTCGACGATGGGTGGTAGGGGAAAGCAGGATGCTCCAGCAGCACTGGTGGAATCTGTGTGTCTGCCTGAATTCCCAGGCCTGAAAGAGCTGTGCCCAGATGCACTTATGGGCCAGGCCATTTTGCACTGTTGTGTCCCTTTGTTACTGGCTTTGCTCACACTTAGTGGGGTTATTCTGTGTTTCCCACATCATTAGGGTAAGAAACAAAACTTACACTAGCAGCAGAGTGAAGTCAGGGTTCATGTACTTCCAGATGCCCATCTGCGAACAGACTGAGGCTGTCTATCCGGAACCCACATATTTACACAGCACCCACAGCTGTCCTGGGCACCCAGAATGTGGCAGGAGGAGGGAGCGAGAGTCTCTGCCCGTATAGAGTGTATCCACTGTGCCATGTGCTACAGATGATCTTTCTATGTTTCAGTTTTCTCATCTAAAAAACAGAGCTAATAGGAGCACCCTCTTCTGGAGTTGCTTTGATGGTTGAGTCAGTTAACACAAAATGCTTCAAACTGTGCCACTATGTAAGTATTAGCTACACTACATATCCCTGAATTGAATGATGAGGTTGGCACTGCTCTTGTCCATTTTATATCACAAGGAAACCGGAGTATAGAGAGATTAAGAAACATGCCCAGGCCTGGAAGCTCAGGCCTAGGACTATGAGCACCAGGCTTTGCCATCCCTGATATTTCCTAGATTGGATTATAAATCCTTCATCGTATGGATCTCAACATCAGAACTTTCACTTAACTACTGGTACCCCTCTTTTAAAAGAGAGCAATAACCATACTGAATTGTATACTTAAACAATGATTAAAATGGCACATTTTATTTGTATTTTATAATTAAAAATAAAAGAGAAAGAGGAGAGAACAATGACAAGGCAGGATTTGTTGTTCAGAACACAGCTCACTGAGGACGTAACAGTTGGTAGACATTGGTCTTGGTCTATCCCTTCTCCAAAGTCCACCCTGTGCAATGAAGAGCCCCACCTAGAATGCTTTCTGCACTTGCAGCCTCCTGTATCTCCAGTCACTCCAACCCCTCCCCCCTCCCAGGACCTCTGCATGGCTGACCCCAGGAGTCTGTCTTAGACCTCATCACACTGGCCCCTTTGTGGGATTTGTCATGGGCAAGCATGTTGCTCTCCCAGGTCTCCTGGCTTCACTGGGAATCTTTCCCAGTCTCTCGTGCTGGTTCCCTCCTCCTCCTGACCTCTTTCCTTGTTGGGAACCCCAGACTGCAGTCTTGGGCCTCATCTCTCCTCCATCTACACTCGCTGCTGTCTCAGGACCTTCAACACCATCTCTGCCTGGCAGCTCCCGATGTGCCGCTCCAGTCCAGACCTGCAACTCAGATCCAGATGCTTGTGGACGTCACACTGGGATGGCCACCAGACAAACCACGCCATCCCAAAGTGAACCTTGGTCTTCCAGCCCACCCCTGGAGCCTGGTCCTCTGCAGGCTCCGCATCTCACCCTCTGCTTCTCAAGCTGAAAATCTGGAGTCACACTCAACTCCTCTCTTTCTATTGTCTCCCACATCCAACCCGTGAGCAAATCCCGAGTGAGCCCTTCACAGCACATTCAGAATCCCAGCACCTCTCTACTCACTACCTTGCGCTACAGCAGCAGCCTCCTGAGTGGGCTCCCCACCTCTGCCCTGGCCACCCCCACCTGCCGTCAGCACCCAGTGTAGCAGCTGGAAATGGTTCTGTCACACCAAATGGGACGCCAGGCCAGGCTGCTCTGCTCCACTCTGCCTGACTCTGCCCAGTGGCTCCAATCTAACCCAGTGGCCACTGTCAGGACCCCAGTTCTGAAAGACCTACAAGATCCTATGCCCTCCCACCCCCTGCCTCTCTGGCCTCACCTCGTATGCCCAACCCCTCCCTCGAGTGCTCAGGGACAGCCTCATTGGCATCCTCTGAGCCTCAGAAACATCAGAGCCTCTGCACTTGGTTAGATGGTACCTTCTTGGTATGGCCTTCCTGACGGCCCATTGAATACTGCACCATTCCCCAACACTCACTGTCCCCTCGGTTCTTCGCTATGCCCACAACAGCCAACACTACCTCACACCCTGTGTATCTAGTTGATTGTCCTTTTCCCTCCCAACCCCACCAGCAGGTGTGCAGGGGCTTGTCGGTCCTGTTTTCTGATCCAGTACCTAGCACACAGCTGGCACCTAGTAGGTGCTCAGATAGCTGTGGAATGGATGAACGGCCAATGCTTTAAAAGGTCCTCAAAGAAACATTCAACTATACTCAATAACTTGCATTTTAAAAAGTGGGTTAAAAGGATTAAACATTTTAGAGAGTTTTTCAGGTATACTGAAACAAAGTCTGTTTAACAGAATACCTCACTACTTGAGGACTGCACTTAAGTTGTTTATAATTTTTCTTAGCTTAAGAAGTATATGTTCCAAAATAAATGGAAAGTCATCTTGCATTCATGGATTGGAAGACTTAATACTGTTAAGATGTCAATACTCCCCACAGCAATTCACAGATTCAGTGCAATCCCTACCAAAATCCCAGTCGGCTTTTTTGCAGAAATTGACAAGCTGATCCTCAAATTCATATGGAATTGCAAGGGACCTTGAATAGCCAAAACAATTCTGAAAAAGAATAAAGCTGGAGGACTCTCACTTCCTGATTTCAAAACTTACTACTAGTTATTAAAACAGGGTGGTACTGGCCTAAGGACAGACATCTAGATCAATGGAAGAGAAATGAGAGTCCAGAAATAACCCACATACCTACAACCAACTGATTTTCAAGAAGGGTTCCAAGATCACTCAACAGGAAAAGAACAGTTTTTTCAATAGACGGTGCTGGGAAAACTGGATATCCACATGCAAAGGAATTAAGTTGGACCCCAATCTTACATCATGTATAAAAAATAACTCAAAATGGATCAAAGGCCTAAAACTATAAAACTCTTAAAAGAACACATAGGGGCAAATCTTTATGATCTTGGATTTGGCAACAGTTTCTTAGATACGACACTGATAGCACAAGCATCCAGGAAAAAAACATAAATTAGACTTCACCAAAATAAAAAACTTGTGGACATCAAAGAACATTATTAAGAAAGTGAAAAGACAACCTGCAGAACGGAGAAAAAAGTTTGCAAATCACATATCCAATCAGGGTCTAGTACCCAGAATATATAAAGAACTCTTACAAATCAATAACAAAATGCTAAACAACCCAGCTTAAAAATGGGCAAAGTGGCCAGGCATGGTGGCTCACACCTATAATCCTAGCACTTTGGAAGGCTGAGACAGGAGGATCACTGAGGCCAGGAATTCAAGACCAGCCTAAGCAACACAGGAAGACCTTGTCTCTAAAAAAATTTTTTTAATCAGTCAATACCAATTTGATGGTGAGTACAGGTATTGACTGATTAACACTATGGTGCTCAAAGGGTGGGAGTGAACACTGGGGAATTGGGGGGTGGGGGTAGACCCAAGGCTGAGGGACGTGGGGGGTCACTGTGGAGGGGTGGGATATGCTTGAAAAGTAGTGGGGGAGCGGAATTAGGGGTCTCAATAGGGGAAAGGAATTCCTC
>CAUYRT010085536.1:0-48735 GCA_963574885.1 Lepilemur ruficaudatus | reverse complement strand
TTAATTTCTTTCTATTTATAGTAGAGACGGGGTCTCGCTCTTGCTCAGGCTGGTCTTGAACTCCTGACCTTGAGCTATCCACCCGCCTCAGCCTCCCAGAGTGCTAGGATTACAGGCGTGAGCCACCGCGCCCGGCCTTGCAGGAGTATTTTTAAAGATTATGCTTGAAGTATTGACATGGAGCTCCCAATAGACTGGTGTTGATGACAATACTCATAGTTGGTTTTTGGCAGCCCACTTAATTAGAGTGATGTACGACAAAGATTAGACTACCTTTAAAATGGGAAATGAAGAGTGCCACCAAGATGGGACCTCTAGGTCCCTTCTGTCTTCCTCCCAGAAGCTGTGGATAGTTTTATTGTGGTAGCATCATCTTTTGCTTCTCACTGAGATGAAATTGTCTAGTTGGTAAGAGACAATACTTTGTTAATTGTGAAAGAACTGGGAGTCAAGCACTTGCATAACCATTTATCTTGTGAAACATACCACATAGTATATCTTAGAAAGAAGCTGTGTCAATTTCCTATGCACTCTGTAAGATAACATAGAGACAAAATTCTAGATCTGGAAGTGAAACCACCGTCATGGTTTTCACAGTTGAATGACTAGGAAAGTTAAAGGAATTTTTGGAGGCCCCAGTTTACAGCACAATTTGCTTTTGAATAATCCACTGAATTAGGGTTTCTCAACCTTGGCACAATTGACATTTAGGGGTCAGGTAATTCTGTGTTGTGGGGGACTGTCCTGTGCTTTGTAGGATATTTAGCAATATCCCTGGCCTCCACCCACTAGGTGCACCTCTCTCCCCACTCAGTAGTGACAACCAAAAATAGCTTCAGACATTGCCAAATGTCCCTTAGGGGTCAAAATTGCCCCAGTTCAGAACCACGGCTGGGCGGGGTGGCTCACGCCTCTAATTCTAACACTCCGGGAGGCCAATGTGGGAAGATCTCTTGAGCTCAATAGTTCAAGACCAGCCTGAGCAAGAGTGAGACCCCATCTCTACAAAAAAGAGAAAACTTAGCCTGGTGTGGTGGTTCACACCTGTAGTCCTAGCTACCTAGGAGGCTGAGGCAGGAGAATTGTGTGAGTCCAGAAGTTTGAGGTTGCAGTGAGCTATGATGATGTCACTGCGCTCTAGCCCAGGTGACAGAGCAAGACTCTGTCTCAAAACAACAACGACAAAAAACACTGCTCTAAATGGTTCAGTTTCCTCAATTAAGGCCTTAAGATGATATATTACAGGCATTAGTACAAACACATCTTTTTTCACGTGGCACTGTGAAGGCCACATTCTAATAGTCGGAAGCTTATCTGTTTATAATAGTGGCAGTAGAGAGAGGATGAAAATTGAACAGTGCCTTGACTGACGAACTAGAATGTTATCGGTGGGGGACTAGAGTGAGGAGTGGTTAGATTGTCATCAGTAGAGCTGTCCCTGATATTCAACTTTTACTCAAACTATTTCTTTTCTCCAAAAAACAAAATAAAAAACCCTCTATATATTTTAAATATGTGAAAGACCTTGCTAATTTAAAGAAATCATACCATGAAAGAAACTTGTTTTGCTCAAAAGCCTTATCTCCTAATTTATAAATTTTTTTTTTGAGACAGAGTCTTACTCTGTTGCCCGGGCTAGAGTGCCGTGGCATCAGCCTAGCTCACAGCAACCTCAAACTCCTGGGCTCAAGCAATCCTTCTGCCTCAGCCTCCTGAGTAGCTGGGACTACAGGCACACACTACGATGCCTGGCTAATTTTTTCTATATGTTTTTAGTTGGCCAATTAATTTCTTTCTATTTTTAGTAGAGACAGGGTCTCGCTCTTGCTCAGGCTGGTTTCGAACTCCTGACCTTGAGCGATCCTCCTGTCTCGGCCTCCCAGAGTGCTAGGGTTGTATGCGTGAGCCACCGCGCCCGGCCCTAATTTATGCTTTTATAAATATGGATTTTAATATCAAGTATATTTAAATTTAAGTAAATTTAAAATTAGGTCAAAAGAATTAATGTTTTTGTGACACTTCTGAGGTTTGTCATAATGACAGAGATTGGTTTTTTGCTTGAGTTATGTCTATAGATGTATTTGTGATATTTTGTAGGAGGATGTTTGGTAATATTCAAAAAGCCATATTGATTAATTATAAATTTATCTCTAATCCAGACATTTGTGAGCATTTTGGACCATCATAAAATTGTAGTTAGCGTTCATTACTTGGGAAGTGATGATATCCTGAAATAAGCAATTTTCTTTATTGACATAAACTTTTATTATATGTATACTAAACTTCATTCAACTGTGCTTATTCTTTTGTTATAAAAAGGAGTGCTCTAATTGTATCTTGGTTGAATTTTTATTAAGTCCTACAGTTGAATTCTTTCAAAAGGCTATTTCAGGTGATTTTATATTGAATTACCTAGAAGAGTAGAAATTTTTAACCAGTGGAAAATATTTTATTTGACTTAGGTATCTTAAACCTACCCAAATCAGACTGCTAATCATTAAACATAGTTTTATGCTTACAAAATATGACTTTGAGCCCAGAAACAATTTCTGGAAGAGTAATTTTACCTTTAACTTACTTAAACATCACCGAAAGACATTAAAGGGTGAAAATTATGAGTACTTAACTCTGAAAATTCTGAAATACTGTAGTCATTATTAGCAAGGAAGTAATGAATGAACTATGCATCAGTAAGTACCCTTCAGGTTTCATGTACTTTTACTTCTGATGTTCCTAACAACCATGTGAGGAGTTAGAAATTGTGTAAATTAAGAAGCTAGGGTACAAAGAGGCTGTGATTTACCTAAGTGGTGCCTGGACTACAGCGCATGTCTTCTGGCTCCCAAGATCCTTTCTTATCTACCATGATCCTTCCTCAAAGAAATGCTTAAGCTCCCCAAGTTGAAACATCTGTCTAGAGGTTAAAACTTTGAATGATTAACTATTTTATGTCATTTTTGAAACTTTTTCTTTCATGACAGACATATTTTGAAGGTTTTGGTGTCTTAATTTGGCTGTAACTTTTTTTCTCTATATTTATGAATGGTTGCGAGAATAAATACTGATAAAGGATGGGGCAATGGCTCTTGACTTACTGTTAAGGCAGCAGATTTTTGCCATTCCTATTTTTTTTTTTTTAATCCACACATACTCACGTCCCATTGCCATTTCTTATTATTAATTGGGTCATTAGCATTTATTCTGCAGAAGTGGGAGTGGCATGATAATCACAATATTGAGGCAGGATAGGGTCTAGAATTTTCTTCCCAGATAAGCACTAAAGTGTTCAAAACAATGAATGTAGCTAAAAGCTGAAGTGAATCCCCTGCCAGGGATCCTACAAAGGGCGATCAAGAGCTCTAATACGGTTTGTTGCAAACCTGCTTCCTATAGTGACTCCAGTTGTAGAATCCCACTTCCTTGAGGGCCTTCCTGCTTATTTAAGGTACAGACAGGAAAATGTAGTTTATTACTGTGGGCGGTGTAGCCATATAGAACCCAGTGTCATTCTTATTTTGGTGAACATTAAGTTGACTGGAAAGGTGATAGGACAGAGTAATGGTAATGTAATTTTCAGTCACTAGTTTTATGGCTCTTCTAATTTCAGTATTTGTTTAGACATCATTTGTCTTAGGTACTGGTAACTTCGACATCAATAATGCTTTCTTTTTTATTTTTTGAATTTGTTGTCTTGACAGAATCATTTGACTTGTACCTTACAATTTATCCATCAAATGCCAACAGTATTATTATTTAGAACTCTTATCTTGTATCTGTAGCCAAATTATTTCCTAAATCTTTTTATGAATTTCTATAATTTATCCGTTTAAGAGCATTTATGTAGCATACATTCATTCATTCATTCTTAGCAGTTCAGTAAACCAAAGTGTTTAAAATGTAAGGGGGTTGGGAGAAGGCTTAGGAATCTTTTTTGAGTGGAAGAGAGTGGTTAGATAAATTGCCAGGTGATAGAAAAACCTGAGCATTTTAGAGAAAAACCTAGTAATAGAATGCCTAGCACCGGGTATTCTCACACTGTAGTGAAATTCTACTCTGCATGTTGAGCGGGTAGGTACTGTTTCTGTCAATTCATAGTTTTATAGCACTGTGAATCAAATGGTTTTATATTTCAAGGTGTGAATTAACATTAGTGCAGAAATATTTCAAATGCCATTGAGCAAAAAAACCCAACGTAACTGTTCTCTTGGCCACTAGAGGGTGTGTGCATCATCTGCTGAAATTTATATTGTGCTGTTACACAGATGGTGCCCACTTAGGAAAGAAATATTTTATACCGATGAGGATTTCCTGGCCTCCTATAAGTAGCCTGTTTCAACTCCTCATAACAGGTACTAAATATACTACACATGAAGGGATGGAATTAAAAATACACAAAATGGGTCTAGGTAAAACCTGGCACCTCATTGTGTCGTATTTTTTTCTAAATTGTAAACTTGATTGAGGAGCTTTGTCTTATCCATCTTTTTATCCCCATTCATTCCTTAACAAATGTTCATTGTGTACCTGCTCTGTACCAGGCACTCTCTGAGCTGGAGAAATGTAGTGATGAACAAGAGAGAGTCTCTTGTTTCATGGAGTTAGACAACAAACAAGAAAACAAATGAGGTGTACTGGATTGAATAGTGTCCTCCAATCTGCGTGGAACTTCAGGATGTGACCTTATTTGGAAATAGGGTCTTTGTAGATGTAATTAGTTAAGGATCTTGAGATGAAATCATCCTGGATTTAGGGTTGGTCCTAAATCCAGTGACTGGTGTCTTGATCGGAAGAGGAGAGGACATAGGCAAGGAAGAAGGCCATGTGGAGACAGGTAGAGATTGGAGTGATGCAGCCTCAAACCAAGGAATGCCTAGAGCCACCAGAGCCTAGGAGAAGAGACAAGGAAAGGATATTCCCTACAGCCTTCAGGGAGAGTATGGCCCTGTTGACATCTTGATTTTGGATTCCAGAACTGTGAGAGAACAAATTTGTGTTGTTTTAAGCCATTCAATTTGTAGTAATTGGTTAGGGCAACCCTGGGAAACTAATACACAAGATATAATAATTTCAGGTAGTAAGTGCTACAAAGAAGAATAACAAAGGATAATATGATAGAGTTGGGAGCAGGGGGGAAGGGCACAGCTATTTTAGAAGACAGGGCCAACTTCTCTGAGGAAATGAGATTTGAGCAAAAACCTAAATAAAGTGAAGGCTATGTGACCAATCCCTGAGGAAACTGGAGAAAGTGCTCCAGGAGGCGGGAACAGTAAGTGCAAATACCTTGAGGGAGGAACAGGATTGGTGGGGCCAGAGGAGGGGAGAGTGGCAGGAGGTGAGGTGGTAGAGGCTTCTTGCCACCGTCGTGTGTCCTGGTAGAACTTTGGTTGGTCAAGTGAAGGAAAGAGGAACAGTGGCAGTTGTTCCTGTAACTGTTCACCTGGTAGCTGTTTAAGCATCTGGAAGTCAAATAATATAAACACCACTGCTGTAACCTGGGGTCAGATGATCTTTACACACTGGCAGTCATCAGAGTGAGGAGGGACAACCCTAGGTACTAGCAGGGCTTGAAACCTGACTTCAGGTACCTGGTGTCAGGCTGGCTCATGTGCTTGGCCAGCTCCCCTGAAAGCAGGCCACCCAAGGCATTAAGTACAGTAAGACAGCCTTAGAGCTATGTGCTTTGAACCAGTCGGTGGTTTATTTACATCTGAGCAAACAGGGGCTTAGACCTAGAAAGGTCTCTATGCTTATATGTGTGTGTTCTGTTCCCCAAACTCTTCTTCTTTCAGATGTAAGCAAGAACTGTGGAGGAGACTGAAATCTGTGTAGCTCATTTGTGATAATTTCATAAATGATGGTATAGCTTCTCTTGAAAAGACACTGAGATTTGGGGGAAATGGTTGCAAAATTCATTTTACTTAAAGCATAACCAGAGCTGGTTTAGTAACATTTAAATAATAATTTGCAATAGAAATAAGCAGATAACTGTCACTTCACTTTATTTCCTTTTCATGTTGAAGCATTAATTTTAGGTTATGTTCTCAAAAATGCCAATTTTCAAAATTCAATACAGACTGTCACAGTACTATATTTTTAAACAGTACATAAAATATAGCTAGTATTTAACAATTTATACAACCTTTAGTCATCTCATATAGTTGTTGAATCTTATCTTTTTTGGCAGTGAAAAGTAGAAGCAGTTTTGCTTGTGGGGTTATTTTGCATTGTATTATTTGCTGAATCTTTTTGGTCAAATTACTTGAAAATTTCAATACCAGTGCTTCTGAAGATAGAGAGGTTCCTTCATCCAGGCTATATAGAAACTGCGGTGGCAGTGTCAGCAGCCAGAACAAACCTTTTACTGTAGAAATTGTCCACAAAGGACATCTGCAAATGATCCAACTTTTATTCATTTTTAAAGGTTTAATTTGAATTTCCCTTGGAGACTCAGAATTCATATTTATTTTATTTCCATTAATGTGTGTACACGTGTGTATGTGTATGTATATACATACATGCATGTAGATGTATACGTGTTTGTGGGCCGAAAATCCACCTCCATGAAACAACCTAAGATAATGTGATGTGGGAAGAGGGCTAAAATTCACCTTATTTAATCTCTAGCCATGGAACATTTATTAATAAAATGAATTTAATCCATTTGGTTTGGGAGATTGGTTAGAATTTAAAGATACTTAAACGAGTTTATTTTATTTAGTTTCCATTTTTGTTATCTTGTGTCCAATATTAATTGACTAGAATTTCTGAATATTTTGTTTTTCTTTGTTCTTAGTATGAAAGAAAGCTTATTACACCATCATAGCTGTAGGCATGGTTTGAAACTTTAAGAACCCAAATACAATGTAGTTGTACTTTAAGCCAATTGTAGATTGACTTGTTAAAAATATTTTGAAGGAGTAGGGCAAGAGAAAATCCTGTTTTCTATAACTTTATGATTTCCTCAGTTGTGTGAGAAATTGGCTGTTTGCTATTTTTTTTTAAATGTTAGAATTAAATATTCTGTCTCAGTTTCTGTCAGCTTGAAAACCAATTGATTTATTTAAAGGTGAATCTTAAAATAAGTAAGTGGTCTAGATTGGAAAGATAATATGTTCCACTACAAATCAGAAGTTTCCTCTTTTGTGCAACATACTGATTTTATTTATTTATTTATATTTTTTGAGACAAAGTCTCACTCTGTTGCCCGGGCTAGAGTGCTGTGGCGTCAGCCTAGCTCACAGCAACCTCAAACTCCTGGGCTCAAGCGATCCTTCTGCCTCAGCCTCCCGAGTAGCTGGGACTACAGGCATGCGCCACAATGCCCAGTTAATTTTTTCTATTGTTAGTTGTCCGGCTAATTTCTTTCTATTTTTAGTAGAGACGGGGTCTCACTCTTGCTCAGGCTGGTCTCGAACTCCTGACCTCAAGTGATCCTCCCACCTCGGCCTCCCAGAGTGCTGGGATTACAGGCGTGAGCCACTGCGCACAGCCTATCCATCATTTCATTAATTGGCATTTGGGTTGTTCCCAATTTAGGGATATTATAAATAAAGCTGCCACAGATAACTTTGAAGAAAGAGAGAGAAAGGAAGGGGGGGGAGAGATAAAGAAATAGAGAAAAAAAAGAAAGAAAGAGAGTGAAGGAGGAAGGAGGAAAGGAAGGAAGGAAGGAAATGAATTAACTCTTTGAAATGATTCATACTCTACTAATCCTTTCAAAGGAAGGAAAAGCTCTTAATGGCAGACCAGGACAGCAGTCTTATAGTTAATTTTTATTTTCTATTACCATCATCAAAATATGTTTAAGAAGGCCTTTGCCAAAACTAAAATCAGGAAAGATTAGCCATCTGTGAGAGTTAAAGGGACATAGAAAGAGTCAGAGAACAGAAGAACAACTCATGGTGTAAAGAAACATTTGTTTCATTCAGGATTGTTTTGGGGGCTATCCTTGTTTAACACAGGAATGCAGGGTAGAAGAGTTTGGAATCTTTAAATAAATAAAACATTGCAAGCATGCTGAGATTTTCAAGTCGTTCACTCAAGGAGTTGACCCTGAGAGAGTTAATTAGAATCTTTTGGGGCTGAGCAGGTTTCATTTGCTGTAGAAGCCAAGTGAAGCCTGAGAGGAAGCAGTTGTTGGAAAAGTTTGAGCAAGGCTGGTGGTTCATGAAGACAAATTAGTTGAGCCTTAGAGAGCTTCGTGAGCTGATGCAGACCCTGGAGGAGCAGAAGCTCAGTGAGTCGGTTCAGTGTTTTATTTAAGCACTAGTGCTGGTTACCAAAAGCTGAGAACACCATCACCTAGAAAAGCCCAAGGCTGTAATTCTCTTTATAGAAAGATAGGAATAAATCATCAGTTCTCAAAGTCTGGTACCAGGACCAGCATCAGCATCCCTCAGTAGCTTGTTTGAAATGTACATTCTCAGACCTTACTCTGACTCACTGAATCACTGAGGAATCTGATGAAGGGGTCCTCAGATTCCTTTGCATACTAAAGTGTGACAGTCCTGGAATAAACGATAGATGGCTCAAGAACTTTATTGTAATTAAACAGTGATTCAAGGACTCTTTCCCTCCCTGCTGCTCCACCCCAGTGTAGGCCGCCATCATCTTGTGCCTCAACATCTACAACAGTCCCTTCCCTGGTCTGCCTGTCTCCAGGCTCAAACCTCTCCAGCCAATTTCTCACACTACAAGAAGAGTGAGCCTTTTAAATTACAAATCAAATAGAGTCATTCCCCAATAAATACCCTTCAGTAGCTACCCATAGTATTTAAGATCAAGTCCAATCTGTGACCCAAATTTCACCCATGTCACTCCACAGTGGTCTCCTAAACTACTATCTCATTGAATTCTAAGCTCCAGCCAAGTTGAATTGCTCTTGGCTACTTGGATTCAACTTTCAGGCCATTTAGCATGCTGTTCCCACCACCTGAGACACTCTTCCCACGTCTCTTCATCAGGCTGTCAACTGAAGAATCACCAAATTCATAAATCTAGAGAGGATAACTTTATTTCCTATAAAGGGTTGCAGCCTACAGGCTGGCCATCCCACAAGCTAGAAAGCATAGCCTCAGCAGAAACTGAAAGAAGGCACTTTGGGGGAGGGAAGGAAGAGACAGGAATTTATGCTGAATGGGTCAGCTATACATATTCAAGAGGTTATAGGAGGAACATGAATATTCATGAGGGGGATGCACACATGCATAGTAAGTAAACATGCATGTTACCTAACATCCCATGTTCACTTTGGGGTGGAGAGTTAACATTTAAATGCATTAAAACTAGGCTGTATACATCAAAAAGTGAAACAGAGAACACAGAGGCATCCTGTGTGCAACCTCTGTAAACCAGCCAGAACCAGTCCATGGTCAGTGGTCTCTTATCAGGAAGGGATGCTGGTCAGTTGTTTTGTCGAACCCACCAAGAGGGAGAGGAGCCCAGCAGTCAGCAGTGGAATAGGTTTTTTGAAAGGGCTGATTTCTATGTACTTACTAGGAAAGGAAGCCTAATGGAGGTTAGCCAGGGAGGGGGTATAACAAGGTTTGTCTTACCTCCCATTCCATTATGGCCAGGAACTGAGTTTTCAAGGCATCTCTTGGGTCCTCTTGGCCAAGAGGTAGTCTGTTCAGTCAGCTGGGGGACTTAGGATTTTATTTTTATTTCTCAAGGCCAATTTGGATATGACTCAGTAGAAAGAAGAAGAAACCCACAAGTGTAAGAATTGTACAGAAAGCAGAAGCCAGGAGGAAGGGGAGAAAGGAGCGAAACCCCGGGCCAAGCAAGAAAAAGACACAACTCCACTGTGAAATAGGTGCCGTGGGGTCTTGACACCTGTCCTGTGCTCCAGTCTTCACCTTCTGCAGGTGCTCAACCTATCCCTGACTTCACCTTTATGCTCCCAGCATCTTCTGGATTCTCTGGCTTCCAGTACAAAACACCCTCTGGAGATTAGGCTCTTGGTGGCTTCCAAGGTGATAGTTAGCTACCCAATATGCAGTGGCTCTCAGACCAGGCCATCAGCACTATTTGGGAACTTCTTAGAAATGCAAATTTTTGGGTCCCCAAACTTCTTGTATCAGAAACTTCTTGTATCAGGGCCCTGTGATCTACATTTAAAAAGCCCTCCAGATAACATTTATGCATACTAAAACTTGAGGATTACTGTCTAAAGTATTTGTGTTATTGTCCATGCTAATGGAATACCAGATGTTCTCCTTGTCCCATAAGAAGGCATTATAATTTGGGCCTTGAGCGATAACACTCCTCCCTCTTTTGTGCAAGCCACAAGATTTCTTGGTGGGAACTGAAGATCAGGCAGATGAAGAACAGCAGAGAGGCTACAACACCTGTCAGGTCCAATTGTATAGGCAGCAGTGGCAGTAACTACAGCAACCCTATTAATAATCAGGAATGGTAAAGACTGGAGACCATTTACTAAACCCTTATAACATACTTTACTTCTATGTACTCAACATATACAACTTTGGGAAGTAGGAATTATTCTTCCCCTTTAAAATATACAAAAACCAAGCCTCAAAGGCATCAGATGATTTGCCTTAAAACACCTGACTAGGAAGAGAGAGGTCAAGAACTTAAATGTGGGTCTGTGTAGTTTCAAGCCACTAGCTGCATTATACCTCTAAATCCTACAAGGATGCAGTGTGGTCACTGGCAGACCCTGTGCTCCCTGGGCCCCCATCTCCTAAGCAAACATGGCAATGGTCAAGTTTACTTCCAGCCCCCCTTGCTTTCTTTCAGTCTTTGGTGCAGTGTTTGCTTTGGGATTTCTCTGCTGCCCACTGACCAATCACTGTGATGATGCAGCTTGCATTTTCTGTTGCCAGGCAGAAGGTGGCAGACAGTGATGTAGTGTGAGAGAGCTCCTTCCAGATGAAATGTAATGTGTAAATGGAAATTGTCATCATTACCCTCTGAATAAATGGTGAAGATGCACGTTGGTTCTAGCAGAACTGGAAGGAAAAATTGGGAGTGCGAACAAAAGCATTATTCATTTAAAGAACTGCCTGAATTTGCCTCTGGCACTTTCCTTTGTAAACACCGTTAACACCCTGGAATGCTTGAATTGTATCTAAATGCATAGCTTAAATATGTAAAAACAGAAACCTAGGCATCACTTTTAGGCAGCCAGAGAATTGTTTGCATCTAAAATCTGCCAGAACAAAATAAAACCAGCATAGGAGACTTCCAAATTATGAGGATCTAATATTTCTTATGAAATTGTTTTATAGAATATAAAATTGTTGATCTCTCTCCCCTCCCTCAAGACCAGATATAATTTACAACTGACAAAATATAGCTCTGTGACACTGCTCGTGCGGAACGCACTTGTATTCGTATTTCTCTGTAACATGAACATGGTTCTTGGGGGTAAAAGGCTGGAGCAAGGATATCTTTAGGCAATAGGGTTATTTAAGTGGCCCAGTCACAGCTGAGTAACTTTGTAAATGAGCCTGGGAGAGTCAACTCCATGGAGAAGAATAACTGTATCGTTATGACCTCATTCTGAGGTGGAAAGCCCCTCACTCAGGCACTATGGTGGGAGGCATTCAGAGAAGGTATATCTTGGACACTAGAATCAAATAAGTTCTATTTCCCAAAAGGAAAAATATGAATGACTTTGAATGAAGTAATTCTAAGTGAAAAGCCATTTTACTGTGGCCAGGTTCACAGATTTTTCCAAGTAATCTAGAAAGTAAACATGGGCTTGCCAAGTCTCTGGAGCCTAAAACGCATTTGGAGGAATCCTGACTGAGTTTGATGTGCTTCCATACACTGGGGCACTGCCCACCCTTCTTAGAAGCAAATGGGGAAAATAGAGGTAGAGTACGTTAATAAAAGACCATAAGATTGCAAAGGAAAGGGGGAGAGCTTTATTTACTATAAGCAATCTGCAGATTGAAGAGAGACAGCCTCCCATGCAAACCAAAACTGCTCCAAAGAACAAAGGGGGACCTGGCTTAAATAGGAGGAAGTTCCTGCCTTAGCCTCAATCATATCCATTCATGTAGATGAAGGATTCAAACGTGTCCTGTCCCAAATGGTTGAAAATGACTAAGTCCCAACTGGGTAGTTTTCAAGCCTAAAGCCGGAAGCCTCTGCTGAACATCCTTCTCAGATGGTCAGAGGGAAGAGTTTTCTACCCACAGAGTCTCAGCTCCAGTTGCGAACCACCTTAGTGCAGAGGTACAAACAGGATGTTTGTCTGGAGCTGCTCTCACTCTCTCTTTGCGAACAAAAAGGGCACATGACCAGCCTTCTCTCACCCGCCTTGGCCTCTCAGTTCCTGTTATTTTGTTTGGAGTGTCTCTATTAGCCACAAGGAATCTGTCTGGTCTGGAGAGCCCAGGGGCTTATTTTGTAGTTTTAATTTACAACTAGTTGCTGCTTACCATGAACCAACTAGCGGGGCAAATTGGTGGTAAGCTAGCATCTGTGTGTGCCATAAGAGAGCCAATGCTTGAATCACTTGCCAAAGTATAAATAACAGTGACAATGACTAATATAGATTGGGGACTTACAATGGGTGGAGTGAGCATTTGATACATATTACATGATTCAATCCTCCCAACAATCTTATTAAGCAGTTTAATAATATTATTCCCATTTCACAGATAAGGACACTGAAGCACAGAGATTATATAATTTGTCAAAGGTAAAACAGCTAGAAAGCTATAGAGGCAGGATTCAAACTCTATCTCACTCTGGGATCCATGTTTCTAACAACTTACTGTTATCATTAGCCATGGAAAGACTGTGGGCTTTCAAGTCTGACACCATAGAATTGAATTCTAGTATAGTCACTTGTAGGTCAAACGCTATCCTAAGAAAGCGACTTAACCTCATCCTCACCTAAAAAATGGGTAAACACTGAACTAGCAGTATTATCATGAAGAAGGTCTTTAGCACATAGCAGACACTCAATAAACAGTTGCTTAAGGTACCGTTTCATCAAACACGCCAACAAGCTCTAGATATAATGCAGTCTTGGAATGGCATTGATCAAACACATATCATTTTCCTAGCTAAATGTCTGAGAGGCATAGAGTAAAATGCTTACAAACCATAAAGGAAAGAATAATACATGTACTCACACAAATAAGACACATACACTGGATTTTTGTGGAACTCAAAAAACAAAATACTCCTGCCTTCTATATTCAATTCTTTGCAAATCCTACCACATTTATTAGATGCCTAGCACAGTTAGCCAAATATCCAAATTTAATTCTGAATCTAATTTTTGTTGGGAGACTGTCAAAAATTCACATTTTGAGAGCCAATAATATATATATATGTATATATATTTCAACACATATCACTTTATATACACAAACATATGAAAATATAAAGAACGAGGTGGGAGTGCAGCGTAGGGTGGGATAGAGAATACATGCCTGTGTGTGCACACACGCATTTCCCTCTAGGATGATTTTGTAACAAATTGACCTTACCGCAACAAGCCATTTTGAACCTTTCCCTTGACTAGGACAAGGAATGACCCAAAACCAACCTGAATTGATTTAACTTGGGTTCTATTTCTCTGAGATTAAGATGAGATTTTTTTTTCCTTTTCCCAGCAATTTAACAATTTTTCACACATGGTTAATGACCCTGTTTTTTCTCCTATTCTTTTCCCATAGGTGAAACACTAGAAAAGGACAAGAGATTATGAATGATTTTTTTCTACCTTTCAAAGCAGGAACCATGAGGTAGTATTGTGCTTTTTCATCCATTCCCCTATTATTTGGCTTCTTTCCTCCATGTTCCTGGGAAAGAGAAGGTTGTTTCAAGAGTAGAGGCAATTGGTTAATTCTTTTCAGATGCCTTCTTACGTTGTTCTGTTGGGTTCTAATCTCAATAGATTCATTTAAAATAACTGTCTGCTCATTGGGATATTATGAAGAAGATTGCCATTGTGGTATGTTCTAACATGTACTTTTGAGTTCCGAAAGGCACAAGAAGTTTCCCAGAGTGTAAATATCCCCTAGACTGGTACCCTGCCACTCTGGTTTTATTCAACATCTCCTGGTAAAATGTACCCGGCAAAAAGAAAGTAAAATTATTTTCTTTTTCTTAACCTATTTTGATAGACAGGAACAGAGACTCGTTCGAGTCACTTCAAGAAAAGAGAGGTAGAGTGAACTATCACAAAGTCATTGTAAAAGTTCAGTAGGGTATTTAATTCCATTTTTCCTTCAAATTTACAAAAGAGTCATTTCCTTTTCTCTCTGGCCACCTCACCATGACTATGTCCTCCTGGAAAAAGTATGGAGGGTCTTCTTGTATCTGCAAAGGTCCTGACAATTGGCAGTAGTACAGGAGGCAGAACATGTGGGCTGAGCCAGTCAGATGACCCACTCTGGCAGTCACCAGGGATAAGATGTTGCAGCCAGGAGTAGGATGGCTTGTATCCCGCCTTGACACCTGGGCAGATGGTGTTGTCATTTCATTAATACAGAGAACAGAAAGAACAGGTCGGGAGATGAGGAAGAGGAGCTCACATGTTGACTTTGGGTAACCTATGAAACATTCAGGTGCACATCTGAGTTTGAATCTCACAGGACATTTGAGCTGGAGAGACAAGTCAAGCAACCAAAGCTACACAGCTTATTGGTGTGGTGGTTCAGGGACTTGAATGGAGTCAGGCCAGTGTTAGTGCTACCAGTCTTGCTGCCCATAATGCCTAAATCAAGCCAACCAATGAAACTGAGAGGTGCAAGGTAGCCTTTCTGGCCCTAACCTCATACCCTTGCTTCCTATTCCACTGACTCAGCTTGCAGACTGCCTGTGCCTCCTTGGTTCTCTTTCTTCTTCATCTTAATTAAAACTCTATTCAGGAAAGGATCCATTAATATTGCCTTCCCCAGGGAGATTGACTCTTTAGCAGCAACTCACCATGGACAGTGATGATGACAGTGATCATGATGATGATGAGAGTAACAGGATTATTTATGGACATTATTTTGTGTTTTGTCCATGCTGGGACAAAACAGGGTTTCCCCCTGTACCTTTCTAAGTCTATACAGACTGTATTTCTTTCTATCTCAATGAAGATTTGGCCTGAAAAAACCAACTGTACTCACAACTTCCATTCCTGGGTCTTTCAAAAGCAGAAACCCTTGGGGTAATGCTGCCAGATAAAATACAGGATGCCTAGTTAAATATGAATTTCAGATGAATGACAATTTTTTATTTTAGTGTGGGTGTGTTTTAAGCATTGCATAGGACATACTTATGCTGAAAGATTATTCATTGTTAATAGGAAATTAAAATTTAACTAAGCAGCTTGGGTTTGGGGTTTATTTATTTATTTGTTTATTTACTTTGCTAAATCTGGCAACCCCCCTATAGGGTGAAAGGAGAGAGAGCCTTTGCAAATGTGATGTAGGAATAAATAAGAATGAAGAAAGCAGCAGGAGAGAGGGGAATCTCCAAAACCAGAACAAGTTCTGAGGATCCCTCAGGAACTTGGTCTCAGCTCTAAGGAGAATGTGCAGGGCCTCAGTGGAGAGGAGCTAAGTGCTGGCCCTCAGGAGGCTGGGCCTTTGGCCTCAGTGTGTGCAGCAAAGTCCCCAAGACCAAGCAAAGCAGAGACACCAGAGTCCCCTAACAGCCACATGTGCTTAAACAATTAGTCTTTTCTCTATTAGGCCCAAAGGGCTGGGGTGGGAGTGGTCTAATAATGGCTGGAAGTAAATTTTCTACCCAAGAAAGAGAACAAAGAAAGAGACTCAGGGTGGAATTTAATTTTATCCTAAGGAAATAATGTGACATTTCTAAAATCCAGTTTTATGAAGCTGAATTCACATCTGCAAACTAATAATAATTGCAGTTAAACATTGAGTATTTTCTATGTGATACATACCATGTTAAGTGCTTTATCTACATTATTTTAGTTTTTGAATTACAAAATGACTATGGAACAAGAGGAGTTCTTTGTTAATGGAGCACTAGGCTTTGGGGAGTGGGTGAGGAGATTATAGGAGAAGGGATCAGGGGCCACCTTCTGCTCACTTCACTTATTGATTATTCTGGCTCTGGCTCAGAAAACTAATTCAGATATAAAGAAAAATTATCACCAAAATATCCTTCACTGAGTAAACAAAATATTTATTTCAGGAGCCAGCCTTGTGTCAACCTCCCACCCTTTCAGTTAAACGGTGAAAACCATTAGTCCTGATGTGAATGTTTAACTTCCGTGCTTTGGACATATTTTTTAGGCCTAGCTCAGATATTAACACCTTTAATGTGGTCAAGTTAAGTTCTCTGTAAGGAACAGTCTGTGTCTTTGCGCCAAAGGTTCAGCTAAAGCATTATTTTCTGCAATTACTATTCACTTGAAAGAAGGAAAATTTTCTTTCTGACGGACACAATATCACACCCCTAGGCTGCGAGAATGTGTTCATCTAGCACTCAGTGTACCTTCTCCAATAATAAGAAGCAAATAGTGATTGGTCTAATGTGGAAACATTTTGTGTCCCTCTACACACTTTAGTAAAAAGTTTAAAATGGTTTTTCTCTCACCACATGCTGAAAAATAAATCACAGTCATCTAATACTCTGGCACCTGGCTTTGCAGTCTCAAGTCATCTTCAACTGATCACCAAAAAAAAACTCATCTTGCTCAACAATGACTAGCATTGCAATGTCCATCCACAATTAGAAATATTATAGAAAGAGACAGATCATGAAAAGAAATTTCTTGATTCCTGAACAAAGGCTCAGCAATTATGTTTTGAAGAGGTTTTACCATTTGACCTGACAAATGAACTCCTTCACAAAATATTGGAAAAGAGGTTTTTCCGTTTTTTTTAGGAGAGTTTTGTTTTATAGGATTTATTGTTAAGCCCATACAGCTCAATAAGAGGTTAATCTTAGATACCTCAATGTTGAAGGACAGGAGTCATTGACATCAATACAAGTATCTTGCACAGAGAGGGCATCCCACCCTCCACTAATAAAGGCAGAAATGATGATTTCTTTGTGAAGAAAATGGAAGGCATATATGTGAATATAAAATCTCTAATCCCATGTGAATCCTGCAACTGCAACCTTCTTAGCATTTATACCACTCCATAAATTGCAATAAGGTAAAGGCAATTTTTTTCTTTGGTAGAAATAACTCAGATCCAGACCTGTCTCCACCTGGATGTCCCACAGATTCTTCAAGGTCAGAACAACTTTCTTATTTCTCTCTGCCATTTAAAAATGTATTTATTCTGAGCTAGATTTCTCACTGTTGGAGATTGAAGTTACAAAGATGGAAAAAGGAAAGACTAGAATTTGCCATTACCCATATGAACTCATGGTTCTTAAAATACAGAGAAATAAATAGAGAAATATAGGTGTGTATATCCAAGCCTGTCCACTAAGGTAATCTAGAAGCAATGAAACCCCAATAGCTATGAATACACCTTAACTTTAGTACTAGGAACCAGTGCCTCTTGGACAAAAGGTAGATTCTATGGTTGGGGCAAGGAAAGTAAAAAAATAAGCTTGAAGTAGTATATTGCTAGAGAAAGTAAGAAAGTCTTCAAAATATTGTAGGAACTATTAAAAGGACATAGGAACCAGCTGTAGAAACTGCTAGTGGTAAAATCAGGGACCATTGAAACATCAAAATAAATAATGACAGTAGTGGGTTATAACTCATTTTTAAAAATAAAATCCATGAGCCCATACTGATACACATAAATGAATAGATAGTGAAGCCTAGAAAGCTCTTCCTTATAATAATATAGATTTATTAATATAAACATAGAAGCAGTGATAGGTTAAGCAATCATCAATGGACATTCAAGCTGTCAGATGAAAGTTTGGTAAGGAACATGATATTTACATTTCCCACAAAATTCTTATTAATTAAAAAGGAAAAAATTAATAACATTATAGTGAAGAAATCTAGGAGACACCCCACTAAGTTGCAACATTATCATCACCAATATTGGGACAAACCTTCATTGTGTGCTTCCGCCTGTGATACATTGAGGAGGACAAAACCTAACTTCTCTGCCCAAAAATGTATAACCTGAATCTAACCAAAAGAAACATTAGACAAACCCAAAGTGAGGAATGTCCTACAAAAGAACTGTCTTTTACTCTTCAAAAAAGCCAAGATTAAGAAATACAAAACTGGTTAAAGAACCATTTTAAATGAGAAGACAATTATAGAGACAACTAAATGCAATGTATGAATCTGAATTAGATCCTACACTGGGAAAGAAAAACCCAGAAAGAACATTATTGAGACACTTGACAAAATGACAAAATTTGATTACAAACTGTTGATTAGGTGATAGTATTGTATCAATGTTAAATGCCATAAGTTTGGGGGTTTTTTGCTTTTTGTTTTTAATTATTATGGATACATAATTTTACATATTTATGGAGTGCATGTGATATTTTCAATTTTTTTTATTTCAGCATATTATGGGGGTACAAATGTTTAGGTTATGTGTGTTGCCTTTCCCTCCCTTCCCCTCCAGAGTCAGAGCTTCAAGCATGTCCATCCCCCAGGTGGTGCTCATCACACTCATTATGTATGTATATACCCATCCCTTCCTCCCCCTCCATCTGCCCAGTGTGATATTTTGATACCGGAATACAATGCATAATGATCAAATCGGGTAATTGGGATATCTTTCATTTAAAGCATTTATCACTTCTTTGTGTTAGGAACATTCCAATTCCACTCTTTTAGTTATTTTGAAATATATAATAAATTGTTAACTCTAGTCACCCTATTATACTACTAAACAGTGTAGTGTTCGGTAGTGTAACACTATTGAACACTAGATTGTATTCCTTCTATCTAACTATAAATACAAGAAGTTTGATTATTTTACTGTGATATGTAAGAATGTTCTTTTTCTTGTGAAATACACACTAAAGTATGTAGGAGTAAAATATGTAATATCTCCAACTTACTCTCAAATGATTCAGAAAAAAATTATCTGTGTGATGTGTGTGTGTGTATGTGTATGTGTGTAGAGAGAGAGAGAGCACAAAAGCAAATGGGGCAAGATATAAACAATTGGTAAATCTGGATAAAGAATGAGGTAATTTCTTATACTATTCTTATAACTTTTCTGTAAGTTTAAAATTATAACAAAATAAAAAATTATAAAAGACCACCTATGCTTTAATGCCCAAAGGAATCCCCACCTCTTTTATGAAGCCCTCTCTTCCCACTGGAGAACAAAATTTGATTGATTTGATCACAGAATTTGATTATTGGAAGAGATTAGATACTTTCTTCAGAGAAATTCTACAGCATGATGAGTCAGCATTATTCAATTGCTAATTGATCAAAAGGCTTCCCAGGAAGTCACTTCTCTTGTCTTCATCTATTACCATCTTTTGCCATCATTTATCCCCCCAATTATATTGTAAGCTCCTTGAGACCTGAAAATGTGTCTTACAACTTTTTTAACATTTCTCACACCTTCTCCTACTCCAGCCTCATGACATGCAGCCTCCTTGCAAAACACACACACACAGACACACACACACACACGCACTGGTCAACAACTCCTGCCACTCCTGCCTCCCGCTATTATTTACCTCTCAGGTTTCAGCTCATATACCACCTCCTCAAACCCTTTATGACACCTTTGACTGGATTAGATGATCCTTTCCATATACCTCATAACACCACAGTCTTGCCCATTTATAGCACCTATCTTGTTGAATTGAACTTGGCTATGTTCTTGTCTACCTCCCTCACCAGGCTCCATGCTCTTTGAGGGCTAAGATTAGGGGCAGGACCTAAGGGCTAACTAAATATTTGTTGAATAACTAAATGAGTAAAAGTTGTTTAGCTTTTGGAAGTTAACACCTCTTAACAGTTTCTATACTCTTTTCAGGTAATCTCCAAATACCTTGGATTACATGTCAGGGATGCAGATTTCTAGGACTCTTCTAGAATGTAATCATTCTTTGAGGAATAGATCTTGAAGATCAAATGTATAAAAGGTTTTTTGAGTGGTTCTGATGTGCATTGGCATTCAAAACCATAGATTGAGCAGAATAAAGATGTTTCCCATTATTCCTCTCTCCTCTCTCCCAAATTTTATACTATTCCATAATCAACCCCTAGGGTAAAACTCCCCAAAATGTCACTTATTGAGATCCTGGAGTTTCTACTGAATTTACAATCTCCCTGTTGAAGTATGGCCTTTGTTGACTTGACTTTGCAGATGAATTCCAAGTAGTAGCTTCAAAGAACTCTGACAAATAAACTAGGAAAATTGGAAAATATAATAAAGATGACCAAATAAAACTATATACAAACTAGTTGAAATAAGAAAGAAGCTAATGTACAATTTTCTTCAGAGGCAGAGACATTTAAATAAACCACCTAAACTCTGATCTATACTAAATTCTTCAAGTATTTCCAATTAAAGAGAATTTTGCCCAAAAAAAAAAAAAAAGAACTCTGTAAGACCCTTTATGTTCATTCAAAATTTGAGGCTAGTTGGTGCCAAAGACATCAATTTCTATAATATATCTAAGAAGAAATGTAAAGGAAATACTTTTGAACATAGCTAAGGCTTTACTGAGAAAACAATTACCAAAAGATGTATAGGATAAAATACAAAAAAGAAAAAGATTTGCTTTCCAGATCTAGTTCTACTAGAAAAGAAAAGGTTTTCATCTAAAAAAAGCAGTTACTTTGAATTAAGCCAGCTGTTTCATATCCCTTGAAGTATTGGTAGTACCCTCAAAGTTTCTCAAAAAAAGGGGGGGAATGTGGTTTATAGTGTATCAGCCTTTAGTGAGGTTCCTAATAAGTTGATATTTTTAGTGTATGAATAGAGGTTGTAGGTTAATACAGTCTGTTTATAAGTTACTATAACCTCTATGTTATGTGATTCTAAATGAACAGTAAAAATAAGACATTTACTTCTCTTCTTATCTCTTAAATGCCATGATTTTATCATCACCTTTACTTTAGGGTTCATGAAATAAAAAGACAGACAAAGAAATCAATGGACAGCATCTTGAACACTGTGACATAAATTATCCTTGAGTTAATAATTTACTAGCTTATAGAGCCAAGGGAGATAAAGCAAGATCCCAATGTAAGTGAAATAAACTGTGTGCATATATAAATAATTCATATTTTAATTAAAATTGCCTATGGAACATCAGGATATTCCAAAATCATTTTGACCCACGCTTACTTTTATCAGCTTAAAAAGAAAATAAAAAGTCACCAAACATAACTTCACAGGGTATTTGAAGGTCCCCAAACGTAGGTCACATGCTTTCGCTCTATGCCCTGTTCTATAATTAGCTCTTGGTGTCAAGAGGAGGAAATGCACACTGAACAGCAGGTACACAGTCGGTTTTGCTGCATGAAGCATAATGAGGATTTCAGATTTAACACGCTAATACTTGTTTTATTACCATAGTCAATTGTCCGTGCATCTTAGGATTCATGTTGTGTGCATTGGCTAAGTCATGTTTCTTTCATTAGCTGAAGCAATTAATGTACATTCAGCCTTTTAAGTACTATCTCTTTATGCTTGCTCCTTGTGTAATTCAGTTTGCAATGATTAAAATAATTTTTCAATGGAGATGCCACAGCTTAATGAAAAATATACAACACTAATATATGAAGCATTTGTAAACATTTTTAAGAGGATATTGTTTGTTGTTACACAACACTGTAACAGATGGCTGTAAAAAGCAGCTCACACTCAAGAACTAGCAGAGAGACAGACCTCAGGGGATTAGGGTAAATGGGTAGAAGAAAGAGAGATTTTGCTCTTTTGGAAGCGAATTTAACACCATATCAGAAATAGGTTTTGATCTGCTTTTTGGTTTGTATAGTTAAAGACCAAATATTGGCTAGTGTTTACAATTAATGACTCAAACCCATTAAGCCTTTTAACTATTGAGCATTTACCTTGTGCTAGTTCCCAGGTGAAATCTTTGACATACAGTTTCTTATTCAATCCCAGTAACTGAGAAAGTAAGATACAGAAGGATGTAATAACTTTCCCCAGAATCTTGTTGTCAGTTAGTCATGGAGCTAGGTTCCATCCCATAACCTGTCCCTTTTTACAACCTAGCAGCATGGAGAGGGAAGCAGGCTGCATGAGTTTGTGCTTGCTTCCCTACACATCAGCCATGGGACTTGGAGCAAGTTACTTAACCTCTTTGAACTTCAGTTCCTCCTCTGTGAAAATGCAGAGAGTAACAGAAACCGAGCTCACAGTGTTCTTGTGAAGATCAAATAAGTTTATATGTGCCAAGAATGCCTAGCACATGTTAAATGTTTAATAATTATATGCTGTTGCTATTACTATCATTATAGTATACAGCCTATCCTGTGTTGTGTGCTTTTCTGTTTCAGGACTAATTGTTTCTTTGTTTTAAGCAAGATGTTATGCTATTGGGATGCCTATTAGTAAATGAACATGTGTATAAATGGTCTTAGAGATGGTTGTTTCACACTTGTTACATGTCACAATCAGAATCCAGGATTAATTAACTTTCTGAATATCTTTCCTAATTTAACAAGTGATTATCCAATTTAATGTACATGGACAATAATTTTCAATAGATATATTTTCTAATTATGTTTCTCTTCTGTGGGCATGATGTGATAATTCAGTCTTTAGCAGCTAGATGCATGTGATTAGACAAACTAGCTCAGATACTGAGAACATCGTGCAGTGTTTCCTTTAACTCCTCAGTCAGCATAAAACAGATCTGACTACTCTGGCTAGCTGGTTTCTAAAAGCAAACTCTGATACTGTTCCCTCTGCCTGTATCATGCTTTCCCTGATTCTATGTTCAATATACTCCTACTCTTCCTTGGAGATCTAGCTTAAATGTTACCTCGTCCAGGAAGGCTTCCAGATATGCTCTTCCTTTCCAGATAAGATTTTTCTGTCCCTTGTCTGAACTCCTGAGGCAGAAAAGAAAAACCATTATCCTCTCATAACTACCCTCTTTTTACTTGGTCGGTGAACTTCTAGTTTGCGGTCAGCACATGACTTTTGAGAATAAAGATTGTATCATCCTCCCTTGCTGTCAGGTATGGCGAGCCATGTGATCAAGATTTGGTGAACAGATATAGACAAAAGTGCTGTGCTGCTTCTAGGATGCCATTCCCCAATTTTTTCCCTCTTTCTGCTTGCTAGAATATGGACTTGGTGGCCGATACTTGAACAGCCATTTTAGAACATGAGATGGAAGTCATGTGTTGATAATGGCAGAATATCTAGATAGAAGGAACCTGAGTTCCTGAGGACAGCAGAGTCACCAAGCAGCTTGGACTGCCTACCTCCAAAAATTGTTCATTTGAGAAAGAAAGAAACTTGGATTTTCTGTCCTTTTCGTATCAACCCAACCTTGATTCATTTGACTCCTTTCGCATTTTTATTATTTGTACCTGTATCTTTTTAGTGTAGGACTCACAATGTCACGTTACAACTAACTGCTAGTACAGCTGTTGCTATACTACGTGGAGTTCCAAAAAGTGAGGACTGTTCATTAAGCACTCAACATGGTGCCAGCCTCTTAGTAGATTCTGAGTAAATGCTTGTTACATAAAGACAACTTGAATCAGAGTATGTTCAAGATACCAAAAATACAAGTCCTATTGTCACTAAATCAGGAGAATCTTTTTTTTGGTATAAGCATGAAGTCTTTCATGCACAGATACATAATTGCACAACATAAAAGGAGCACAAAGCGTTTTGTCTGGGTTGCACGTCTATTCCATTGCACTTATTCAGAATGTCTCTGTTGGAGCTAAGAGATTGAATTTTCTCACTTCAGTATTATTTATTTGGTCAATGCAGCAGAACAGCACATACATTTGGCTGCAGAACCATCTAGTCTGAGAAGATCATCCTCTTTGAGTATGAAGATTTAGGAAAAGTGACCGGTAGCCCTGAGAGAGGAAAGGCCCATGGTATTGTCACATGATTCTGACATCTGACCTAAAGTTATAGGATATAATTATGAGGATTGTGAGATTTGGTTTGTGTCCTAGGGTTTAACTGCTTGTTGTCTATTTCCCCACTTAGTCTAAGTTCTTATCCAGTATACCTCAAATTTACAAGAGGTTCATTGAAATAGAGAGAGTGCACATCATTTGAAACCAATAATCTATATTTCTATGAACCACAGATTTAAACAGTAGCAAGAACAGGAAATTTTAGGCTTTAAAAGTAATGTTTCAGCACAAAGTAGTACTTTGAAGAATACAGACTTTTGGGGGCTTTTTTTTTTTTTAGAAGAAAGCAATCAACTAATAGAAAATAGAATGTCTTGGGCATGAGAGCCTTATTGATTTATCCATTCTCTGTTATGATCCTGTGACTCTTTGGTAATGCCACAAACTCTGAAATTGTGATGAGGACTCTGTAAAAGCATTACTTCAAGGGGAATTCAAAACTTACCTTTAATATGAAGCACTTAACTCAGTTAAATTTCCTACATCATTGACATCATGAAGCTCTTCAGAAGGTTTTGAGTAGGATAGAAAGAGATTTGTCTGAATTTAAGAGCTTAATTTGCCTACTACTTTAAAAGAAAAAAAAATCTAGTTGGTGGCAAAGCTTTTTGAGATATGAGTACAATATTGCACTGATTTGGCTGTAAATTTTTAAATGGCAAATAAATGAGCCATGTACTTTTCCTCAAATTCACACTAGGCTAGTAATGAGAATCTTTTCATATCTCTTCCGCTGAACTGGGGTCACTTCATCCAAAGGGCAAAGAAAGTAGAGTTATTTAATATACAAGAGCAGCTGCAGAAAATGCCTTCATTGCCTTTCTGAGGCCCAAGACAAATTGGAAAACATATGTCTTTATGATGTTGGAGTCACTTAACACATTTCTCATCCTAAGCTTGCATATCCTAGTTGACCATGAGTACCAGCTTAAAAGCCAGCTCACTAGCACCACACAGCAGTAGAGTTAGGACTAATTCACCCTAGACATTTACCTATTGAAAATAAATATTTCCCTATGGAAAGCAACACAAATGTCATTGAAACAACTTAATCATGGGATATAATTATTGAACAACTGGGCATGGCTATATCATTGTAAGGGTGGGTGAGAGATTCCTTATCAGAATCATTTATCACCTAAGTTACTTTCACAGTAATAAAATATTTGCCACCAACAAGGAAGAAAGGAAAGAAACAAGGAAGGAGAAGGAAGAGGAAGAAAGGGAGGGAGACAGGGAGGGAGGGAACACATCTTCAGAAAGATGTCATAACTCCCTCAATTTTAACGACTTTGGACCAGAAAATCTTGTTTAGAAAAAAATCTGAATCCCCAAAGATGTAGCCAACCTTTAAATCCTCCAGGAAGCTGTAGCACAGCTGTTGTCATTAGCATTTATCTCAGTGAAGGTCTAAGGACTTAGGGACCACAAATTCTATCTGTGGCTCTGTCCAATCCTGGATTCTTGAGACTATCAAGTCCCTTCTTTTCTCTGTTCTTTGTCTATTGATGTTGTTTTTAAAGTAGCTTGAGAGGGAGAAAGAGAGGAAGATATGAAAGGATGGGTAGAAGAAAGGAAATAATATTAACACAGAGGCATAATCCTCATTTATATCCCAAGTTTTCCATTTTTTCATCTATCTTCGAGGCTTTGGAGGCTGAAAGTACTGGAATGGGGGACCACATTCAGCAACTTCACTGAAATACTATGTACTAAGTACTAAGAACTAGAGTATGGTGAGAGTCAGAAAGAATGGCAGAATTACGAGTAGAATCAAATTCCTGGTGTACTGTCTTCCATTAAGACACTAGATTAGATTCGGCAACCTTGAGCCCAGAAGAATTTGTACAATGACCCAATCAAACACTGGCGCCCCAATCTGAAACCACAGCCAAAACCACAGTTTCAGAATTTGTAACTGATCTGAACTTAGCCCCAATACACAGAAGCTCAAATTTTTTCTACTGAAATGGAGCCAGATCCAGGAGTCCCACTGAGATGTTTTTGACTTATTAAAAGTCTGAAGGAGTTTATAAACAATTCAGCCTAAAACTCTAAGGGAAATTTGGGATGAGTGGGAAATAATTCTACATCAAATCAAATCAAAGAGAAAATTGCCAGAAATTACAAGATTTCTTTTTTGTGAAATAAAGCCAAACTGTTTTGACAATAAATTATTCTTTACTTAATTTATAACTTACACTAGTGAAAATAGTTCCCATCTCCCCTTTATTAACTGAGAATATTTAGTTATAAAATTATCAAGCCTTTGTTTTTGTTCTTTTTGTTTGTTTGGGTTTTTTATTTGTTTGTTTGTTTTAGACACACTGTTGCTCTGTTGCCCAGGCTAGAGTGCAGTGTCATCATCACAGCTCACTGCAACCTCAAATTCCTGGGCTCAAGCGATCCTCCTGCCTCAGCCTCCCAAAGTGCTAGGATTACACGTATGAGCCACTACACACAGCCCCTTTTGGGCTTTTATCCCTGTAAGTTGATAACTAGATCTGAACTATGTTCATGGATACAGTAAAACTATAGAACCTGCATCTGGAGAATTTTTCCTGTTTGTTTTTAAGAATTTTAATGACAACTATATTGCTAGGGAAAAAAATTCAACACTAAAACACTGGTTGCTACTAAAATATTGAGTTCCCTGTTTTGGGGAAATCTGCTGAGGATGAAATTTGTATTTCTAAGTAATTCTTTCTTAGTTTGGAAAGGGCCCACTTCATTTTCCTCCTTCCTCACTGCAAGTTCCCCCAACAAAACCCAAAAAAATCCTTTTGGAAATTTATTCCTCTGGGCTAAAAAGATACAAACTTGGTTTAAATGAAAATTTTGCCTAATGTTCATTTACCCTGGCCATACATTAGAAAATCTGAATGTGGTAGGTAGTATTCTAAGCCGGCCCCAAAAACACATTATATTATAAAGATGCGTACATAAAAAATTCACCAAAAATCAAGAAAAAATTATTTGTCTGACTTTTTGACTAATCTTGAGTCTAGTGGCTGAATTTGTGTATGATCCTAGGGTAAGAGCAGCCCCTCCAACAAGCAGAGCAGTTGATCAGCACTCTAGGAAGCTGCATGTATGATTAAAGGGGTGGGGACTTAAAGGCATGGGGAGAGTAGAATAAGGACCAAGATAACACACGGGAATAGACTTTCTAGGATGTCAACCATTAGGGAACAGAGATGCGATTTTATGATATTCTTGGTACACTTCACCTCCACTCCTATCCTGACCTAATATTAATAAAACCAAGCAAATACTTCCTATTTCTTGGGCTAAATGAAATCACTGCCTGATGTTAACATATATTATTGATCAATTATAACAGAAACTAAATTATTATTACAGTAATAATTACTTTTGCCAATACTTATTGAATTACTTGTGCAAGAAACTGTGCTGAGCACTTTACTAATATTATCTCTGTTAACTTATACAACCACCTATGGGGAAAGTACTATATTCCCCAGTTTACAATGAGAAAACCGAGGCTCACAGGAAGTTATTTGACCTGCTCAAGTCACACCAAATAAGTGAGAAGCCCATATCTGTCTGACTTCTAAGCACTTAACCATAAGTTGTCCTCTTCTCAAACCACTATAGTTTGATCTGTTTGGAAACAAAAGTTAAGACATCTATTTTGGGTTGCCCTCAAAAATAATGGTTATTGAAACAACTATACTTATTATTACTGGTGATAGAATTGAAACTAAATCCACTGGAAGGTATGGAAATATTAATATGCTGTTCCATGAAGCTAATCTTTACTTATTGTCATCATGGCAGAGTAAAACACACACATACACAAAAAAGCTTAATTTTAATTTATATAATCTCTTCTTGAAATTGGTTTGTGAACATATAACTACTGTCTTCTCTATGTGCAAGTTCCTAGTTCTCTCTAACACAACAATATCTAAAGAAGAATATCAAAATATTTAAAGAAGACTATCAAAGCATTAATTTTAGTGTCTATAATCTCTTGCCTAAATGGATTTGTTATCATAGGACCATGGTTTCTCTTTATGGAAATTTTTAATTCTCTAGAATACAATATTATTTAAAGAAGAATATTAAAGTAATGAATCTAAAATAATGACTTATATAGTCTGTGTTAGTTTGGGATTCATCTTAAAATAACTTTAGCTCATTAGCAATAGCAGCCTGATCTATTCTCCCTCCTTAGTGTTACATATGGTATTGGCTGCGTTTTCCAAACCCCAGATCAGAGTACATGACATAGGATTGCTAGGGAATATCCAGAACATATGGTCACCATCATATTAGGGAACAGCCACTGAAGATACTTCGGAGTTGCTATTCCTAAATACATACGTGTTTCAGAGAATAACCTCTTATTTTCCCAACGATATAGCCCAAATCTAGCAGAAGCCTTTGAGAGCTGAAGTTAATTATATATCCAGGTAGGTGGGCCAGTAAGAAAGCTCAGAAAACAGCTTGATAATACAAGAAATCAACCCTTCAACCATTTTCAGTTTAGAGAAGCCACATCAAACCTTAATGAGAAACCACATGTAGTGGTAAATTCTGGCATTTAATTTTATGATTATTTACAGCCATTCTGGTGCATAGCATATGGCATGGAGTTACCTTTTTAAAAGTACTAGAAAGATAAACTAGAAAGGACTAAATACATAGCAATTGAGTTTTATTCCTCTTGGTAAAGAGATGAAAGACATATTTAATTAAACACAAAAAGATAAAATGGTGTGAGCTGTGAGTAATAATTTATACTTTTGGAACTGCTTGGCATCATGCCTTAGGTAAAAACTGGTAACAAATATTAAGAAAGTAACAGAAGTTCCAAAGTAATTTATTCTTAGTAATTTATTCAATGTCTCACACTCTGCCAAAAAACTACGTTCTTTTAATTCTATAGACATTTATCTTTCTTATAAAATGTTATAAATTACATTGTAAAACCTCTCACCTATTTGGTTTTTTAATTATTTTCCAAAGTCTTCTAGTAGACTTTGGCAATAGAAGCAACATTAAGCTTCATTTTTTTTCCTCTGTAAGAATAATGCCTTTGCACATCCTACCCATGGGTGTAAAGCTAAGAGATTTGAGTGAATCTACTTCCAAAAGCACTACTATGGTATGTTTTATTAAGTGGAAAGATGAACTGTCAGGTGATGTGTGATATGGTAGAAATAATGAATTAATAAAAGAATAATAAAGGATTTTTCAGGTACAAGATGGCAGACTGAGCATTTGCCGCCCTTTCCATCCAAAAGCCCAACTAAAAAAAAAAAAAAATGCATTAGTACAAAGGAAGACACCCGTAAGAATAGATTGGGAGAAAAGGGAAGTTCTTCACATTTCTGAAATTGGAAATTGATAGAAGTATGTTGATGGATAAAACAGTCAAATAATCCACAGTCCACAGTCTACCACAGCAAAATGCAGTGCAAATGGCAGTTAGGGAGCCCACCAGTACTAGACAGGATCCAGGACAGAATTCTAAAAGCCTACGGGCAAGAATGAGAAAGGGCTGAAAATACAGAGGTTGGTTGAAGGACAGCAGAACTGAAGAACAATTCTAATCAGTCCCTATCTCCACCTTGACCCCCAGACATGAAGATTAGCAAGTTGAAGACAATCTACTTTTTACTCTCATGCAAAAATTAACACATAAATAAAGGTTAAGGA
Organism: Lepilemur ruficaudatus; assembly: GCA_963574885.1. Classification (NCBI taxonomy): domain Eukaryota; kingdom Metazoa; phylum Chordata; class Mammalia; order Primates; family Lepilemuridae; genus Lepilemur; species Lepilemur ruficaudatus. The sequence goes on along the minus strand of CAUYRT010085536.1, from coordinate 19,046 downwards.
GATGGTTCTTGTATTAAAAAAAAAAAAAGTAAAACTGATTGGAGCCAGACATAGATTTCTGAACTTTGGCATCTGAAAGCTCATGAAAATAATCATCTCTGTTACTGTTACTGGCTATGAATTTAAGGCAGAGTAAAAATAATATAGAATTCAATTTTTAAAATATGAGATTTTCACCCATTATCATTTGAAAACAGTGTCCAAATCCTTGCAAACATTTAGAGCCCCCCATGCCTATGTTCAAATGCCTTATGTGGCAAAGAAGTAGACACTAGCTGGGCACTGACAAGGTCGCTATTTTTCTGAGTCTATCTATTTATTTGAAATGCTCAATTGGAAACACCTCTCCTCTTAGCCACTTGCGGAAACTGAAAATAGGGCTTGAAAGGAACCCAGTTAAAGCTGAAGTTCACAGCATGGGACAGCTGGATATATATACAAGTGCTATGTTATCTTTTGAAGTTCTTCAGCTAGATAGAAACAAACAATTAATGGCAGGCAGCTGAGCATCAAAGGAAAATGTCCCCCATGTGCCAGTAAATGAGCACTTCAGAAATCCAAGTAGATTTTTAAGGTGGACTATTTTTATTGAGGCTTCACAGAGATCTTTTAAAAAATTATCTCACTTGTAGCCATATTTACTTTCCTGCCCTGCCCACCTTCACTCTTATCACCCATTTTGCTAACATAGCATGCCTAGCAATAAGTTTAACTCAAAATAAAACAACATTGACATAGAGGATGTCAACATGTGATGGATAAAGGAAACTCTCAAACACTTGAAGATCTAAAATCTACTTCCCAAGAAAATCTATAGTTGATTTGCTCCAGAATTTTCTAACCTCTTATTCTCATCCTGGTTCTACATTGGAGTCATGAATGTCCTGGTTTCATTACATCAAAATCTCTTAGAAGAAAGCCAGTTATCTCCGCCTAAATGTTCTCTAGGTATTTCTAATGTGCATCCGGAGTCCAGAGTCATTGAATCTGCCTCTAGCAGGTGATTAAAATTATAGCAGGTGATTTGAATGAGGAACTATAGACATTGATAAGGGCATGAGTTCATATAGGTATTTCAGAAGCATATAACACTTGCAGATAGCTACTCAAAAAAGAGTCTATTCTATATCACAAAACACTAAATATATTAAGGCAACCAATTTCAGTCTCAGAAGCCCAAAGGAAAAAGAAATGGATGCTGGGTCACCACAGAATCCCAATTTTTCTCTGGCAAATAACCACTTCCCCCACCACCAACTAGTAAACTTCAAATTGACTTAACTCCACTGTCCAGATCTAGATGAAGTGGCCATGTGAACTGGTCTAGCCAATCTAGGCATTTTCTTTTTCTGGCTATAGTAATTATTCAAAGATGGCCAAAAGGCCAAATCATACAAAATAAGGCACAATTTTGCTGCAACTCTGAAACAATGGAAGCTGTTCTTTCTCATAAGACTTCAATCTGAAAAGAATCTGACTTAAAGTTGGTGGAACCAATATTTTTGACATAAAAGAAAACTTACCAGAGAATTAGTCTAATAGAGAAGAGTAGCTGAGAGACTTTGAAAAAGAAACCAGGACATGATTAGACCATTTAGGTCCCAGTAGCCAACAGATCCCAAAGGTAAATTTACAACTGAATTTTAAGTTATGAGAGCCAAAAAATTCTCTTTAAAATAGATTTATGAGGGTCTTTGGTAACTCAAAGAATCCTAAGTGAAACACACTCCCATCAATACCACAAGCATCTTCTTTTATTCTCTGTTCTCATTCCCAGCATAAACATAGGATGTCATACACAGAGCTCAGTACTCATATTCATAAGCATAGAATCACAAACCAACTCATTCACTCTCCACTCTCAAAAGCCCTTTAGTCCTATCTAGCCCCATGATAGGAAGGTATAGAAGGGTTATGTCCATATTATTGCACAAAGAAAAAGCTTGACTGAAAGGGAGTTAGGATGTGATTGCCTTAGTCACTTGTTTCTATCATTAAAGAGATCAAGACACAGATTCACAAGGATAAATACAAAGAAAAAAAGGAAAAACCAGAAAACATGGCATATCATAGTAAAACTACTGAAACCTAAAGACTAGGAGAAAATCTCCAAAGAAGCCAGAAAAAAATGCAAATTACCTTCAAAGAAGCTCTAATAAGAGTTACAGCTGATTTCTCAACAACAGTAATGAAAGTCAGAAGACAACTGAATGACATCTTCAAAATGATGTAATAAATTGCAACTATAAATGCATTAGGAAAAGAATCTGTGTGTGTGTGTGTGTGTGTGTGTGTGTGTGTGTGTAATCTGGCAGCTTGAAAATCTTTCTTAGCGTAACACCAAAGAGGGAAACCATGAAAGAAAGAAAGAAAGGGTAGATCTGACCACATAGAAAGTATAAATATATAAATTCTTATATAAAAATAAATGCTATAAAAATTTGGAAGCTATTATCATTAACAGACAAATAGTCTTTACAAATCAAAAAGAAAAATGTAAGTATCCTAAGATTAAAATAAGCACAGGGCATATACACAATTCACAAATAAACAAGTGTCTAATAAACATGAAAAATATTTAACTTCATTAACAGCAAAAATACATATTAAACCAAAATGTTACAGAACATTTTGGTTATAAAATGGTTGATGTTTAAAATAAATTTAGTACTGAGTTTTCAAAAAAGATGCTGATAATTAGGCCTCTCACACTGTTGGTAGTAGTGTAAATTTATACAGTCTTACTGGAGGGCAACTGGGCAGCACACGTGAAAAATAAAAAGACCTGTCCTTTGGCCCATTAGTTATATTTCTAAGAAAAGATTCTTAGTCAATAATCAAAAAGGTAAATGAATATTTCACTATAAAATTTATAAAGCACTCTTTATATGAGTAAAAATTTAGAAAGCCAAAATCTTCAACACCAGAATTATTAAAATAGTAAAATATATTCCAATTATAAAGTAGTCACAATAATTTGTAATGAAAAACATACAAGCAAGTAAGCATAGTATTATACCATTTTTGTAGAAGATTTTTGTAGAATATACATCACATTTTGTGGCACGGCACAAATTATAAATACACTGTCTTGGACTCTATTGAATGCCTCTCTTGATTTGCTCAACTCCACTGTCCTCCCAGGTCTAACAAAGAGTCCCAGATGGACACTGATGTAACCAACTTGAATGAGTTTGATGATAAAGACTTTGAGTGCATCTAGATAGCAGATATATTGGGGACAGGGAAGCTCTTTGATGACTCTCAGATCACACTCCAAAAGTTCTGTTTACGTATTTGGGAAGCCTTACAAGTGTGAAGGTTGAGTGTTCAGGGAGGGAAGATGTGAGTCTGATGTGTTCTTGACTTAAAACTTACATTTCCTTTTGATTAGTAACTTTGGTGAACAAAAATAGCACCTGGATATAGAATGGTTAAAAGATCACCCTGGAATTCAGCATCATTACCAATTCATGAAACCTTGGAAGGTGATTCAAAGCATTGTCTATGTTTATGCCCTAAACAGATTGAATCTGTGGCGACCCACAGTCATCATCTGAGATGCTCTCTTCAATATCCCTTGAAAGAAAATCCTTTTGAGCCTTTTCTTTCTTAAACACAATCCCTCTGTATCCCACCTCAAATCTAGGTGGTATTACATTTTGTTGAGAGCAATAGTGAATGGTAAGATTAAGACAACAAAGGACAAGATTAAAGATTCCTTAATCAGATGCCTCAGAATACAAGGAAATTTACTCAGATTCTGACCACACAAATATTGACTTTAGCATGCTTTTAGAAAAATCCAGTTAAATCCATATCAACATTCCAATGCAGATAATCCAAGTCAAACATTATTATCTTTTATAATAAGTCTCTGTTGCCAGGACACGAATTCCCTTTTTGTGATCTCAGCAGTGGAGATAAAAAAAAAATTTTTTTTTAAGAAATCTCACATATATATTTTCACAAAGTGTGGTTGAAATTAGTTATATGAAATTACTAAGCTGGGAAACTTTTTTTAGAATCTTAAAATTGGTAAGAATCCCAAAATAAATGAGTCACAAGACTGTATATGGTCCAAAACTCAAGACTTTTCTATCATAAGAGAAATCATGTATGTTAAAGGAAGGAAAACAAAGATCTGCTTTGTACAACTCAAAGGGCATTAAAAATAAACATTTTAAAAACCTATTTGTCTTATATTCACAGGAGATTCTAAGTTCCCAGAGAACAGCAGATTGTAAGTTTCCAGAGAGTAGTAGATGGTCCCAGAGAACAGTAGTGTCTATTCATTATTACAATTCCCTAAGAGTCTAGAATAGTATCTTTATAGTGATTTTTTTAATTGACAATTTTCCATTAAAAATTCTCTTAGCTGCTAAATTTGCATCTGGAACTCCTTTCTAGTAAATTCTTCCCTCATACACTTGACTAAGCCATAAGTCACCCCCTCCAGTACTGGTCCTATAGCTCAAATAACCCAGTAAACCCCTTCCATGGAATGTTAAGACTTGGAAGAGGACAGGTTGCAGGTAATGCCTGCCTTGGTAAACCTGAAGGTTCAGGATGGGGAACCAGGGGGCTGTCAATAGTCATGAAGAGGAAAAGCAGTGGCCAATAAAAGCATGAAGCAACCTGCAGAGGGAAGTAGAAATGGGGAAGCAGAGGGAACCTAATGGCATTTTAGTCCCTTTCTGAGGCCCAGCTGCAGGCTTGCCGTTCTTGCAGTTATGTCCTACTAAGAAAGCATCCCTTTGACTCAAGACGCTTCAATATTCTATCACTCATACCTTAAAGATTTCTGATTCATTCACCATTTTTTCTCCATCAATCCTCCCACCCAGTCTTTTCCTGGTCTTGATTATTTCCAAACTCAAGTTGTATCTTCCGTGAGAGAATCAATACACATTTTGTTAAAAACCAGACCAAAAGAAGACAGATTAGATACCGTAATGATGAACCTCAAGTTTATATTCAGAAGTTTATGTGTATCAAAAATTTTTATTTTATAGCATTAGGTATCACTCAAAACAAAAGGCATTCAGTTAAGATTAAAAATGTTGTCATAACAGCATATAACACTATAACAGTAATCATTTCAAACATGCTCACAACTGAATCAATTGCATTTCTTATTAAATTCACTACTAATTTTTAATAGTTAAGGTTTGGGGTTTTTTCCTATCACAATCTCTAACATTTGCCTAGGACTTAAAATTTTATAATGCCTATCCCATCTATTATCATGTTTGTGGCCCTCAACAACTGTATGAAAGGTAGGGTCAGTATTATTTGCATTTTGTGCTACTCCTGGTAGGCTAACTGTGGCAACTCACAACCCCAAATGTTTAGTGATGCAAAACTATAAATGTTTGGTTTTTGTGACATGGAGTCTCATGCAAATCAGGTAGCTCTAAGAGATGCCCTTGTAATATCACCATCTTCCACACCAACTCAGCAAGAGGAAGGAGCAAAGGAAGGTACATCAGATACCTGACCTCCTTAGAAGTGACACACATCAATTCCACTCACATCCATTGGCCAGAAATAGTCTCATGGCCTTGGCTAAGCTGCAGGGAAGGGCAAATGTAGTCCTTGATTGAGCAACAGCTCCCAGAAACACATCCACACTATGGAAGGAAGCACACCTTCAGAGAGCCATCTCCGTTGTAATTTTATAAGTGAGGACATTGAAGATCACATAGAGCAAGAACTGCAACAGAGTGGTTACTCCAATCCAGGTCTTCCAACTTTCGAGTGGTGCATTCTACTCAACACTAATATTAAAACCAATCACAATGACATGTATTTAAATTTGACATTGTGTTAGCCATACCTCTTTTCTTCTTCTCACTCCATTCATTTAGCTTTAGAGACCCTTTAAAAAAAATCTCTATTATTTGAGTATTTGTTTTTTCTGGCCTCCTCCCTTTCTCACTCTTTGTCTTACCCCACCACATTAGCCACACTATCTCTATTTTTGCATTCATTAGTACCTATCTATATTGTGATGTATTTTACAGTGGTCTATATCCCCTAGTGGAACATGAGCACTTTGAAAGCAGTCTTACGACTTTAAGCATCTGGTACACAAAAGGTGACCACTAAATGTTTAGTGACTGGGGAAACACTTTCTCCACATCTGAATTTATTCAACACCTTGACCTCTCTCTTACAGATTAGACTTTATTTTTCCTTCCTTAATAGCGAAGACCAAAAACAGGAGACACAGTACAAATTTCAGATATAAAAATGTAAGCTTGGATTCTTCTATATTTAACCCACTTTATTACCATTCTTGTTCAGTAGTGGCAGCAGTCCCCCTTTTTAAAATGTTTGTTTAATCCTACCATTCGGCAGCCTCAAGAGTCAGGGCGCCTGCATTAGCTCTGAACTGATGCTTGGATGAGCTTTAAATCTTCATGTTTTTTGACACCGTGCTGAGACAAACTCTTTGATTCGGGAAAACTGCATACTCTATGGAATAAAGCTGAAGCAATTAATCAAATATTTAATTATATCATAACAGAACACAGTTATCAAGCTTTTAACTAACAATAGTAAAGAGTCCCCGGTGACCTAGGCAACAGAAGACACTAACACAAAAGGCTGTTTAAACCTCAGTTCTTCCAGTCTCGGTGGAGATGTGCAGAAGAGTCTGGAATAGGTTGGCACCAAAGGTTAACAGCCTAACAGTCAAGCCTTTGAGAGCAGTCCCTTCCCTTAGAGATTGCCTATTCCCGAGGTACCTGATCACTAGTCCAGACTGACCTGGCAAATTTTTACCTCCTTGCACACCCTGAAACAGAATTCCTCATTCCCCTTTCCCTCTTACCTCCTTTCACATCATGGTCAAAAACGTACATAGCATAATCCTGGCATTTTGCGGCACAATGCCTTGAAGGGTATGCAGAAACAGAAACCAACAGAAACCATCCTACCATCCTATTTTTGGCTAATTATAAATAAATTCAGAATCTGCAAAATGATATAATTCATTAATTTTGTGTTCTTACTATGTGCATCTTACATGGATATCCAGAAGTCTCCTCTCCTCTCTTTGCCTCCTTTTCTACCTATAAGCTTTAAACCTAAAGTTCTGATTCATTCTGCTGCTATCCTTCTGTCCAAAGCCAGAGAGGCAGGTTCCTGTCCCCACTCCTGGTAAGGCAAGGCTGGAAATGGACATTATTTAGATTGGAGTTCCTATAAGATAATTCAATTCCTCTCTTACTAATATTGAGAGCAGGACATGGCATAACTTTGATGGGTTTTGCCTAAAGAAACTTTTCACACTACTGTGAGAATGAGAAGAAAGAAAAGTCACAAGGGGACAGAGAGTCTCACCTGCCACAAAAGTTTGCCTACTCATATTGTCTGGAATGGGAAACAATTGATCTATCCAACATAACTCTCTTTCACACACATATGGCACACATCCACTTTTCCAGACCAAGAATTGTTTCTGTTTCCCAATAAGAGTGTCAGGAGTTGTACATCAGTGACAGTTTTAAGGTTAAGGCTTAACTCTGAAGAGGTCAAAACTGCAAAACACCATTTTGTTAACTTATTTTTTATGTTTTTCTTATGTAGTTGGAAAGGGGCCTTCAATGCATTCCTACCCCATGCATGGTGGTGTGCAAAGTCTTATGAAGGATGCAAAAAGTATCAAACTTCACTTCCTGTTTTTTAAGCTAGGTTTTAACATACTTAAAAACCTTTGGTAGCTTCTCATTTTCTATATAGTTTAAAGTTTAAACTCCCTAGCATAGTATGATAGAGTAGATTATTGTTCCAATATTTCAATCCTTTGCTATAAAAAATTACATTTATAGCCTTTACCATGTGATTTTGAAGTGCCACAGGGGAGGATAGGCAAAATACACAATGCTACTTTTAACTTGGTCATGTGGCTTGCTTTGACCAATGGAATGTGGTTGAAGAGATGGAACAGAGAGTTTAAAAGGCACTGCTTACAACCTTAAGTCCTTACCATGAGAGCAACACATCTCATATGCTGGCTCTTCCTTTAGTATGGGTCTGGGAATGAGAAGACACATGGAGCTGAGCAAAGCTGAGTCCAGTCAAACTAAGCTCAATGCAACAGAGCCCAGGAAGAGCTGCAGACAACCTAAACCTTTCATGTAATATGAGCAATAAATAAATATCTCTTGCAGTAAGTCACTGCAATTTTGGGAGTTGTTTGCTGCTGCAGTAAAAGCTAACCAATACATATAGGGTCCAAAACATTCAAAATTTCTTCCCAGACCACCTTTTCAATTTCACCTGCCACCCTTCTGCCCTTCACAAACTATGTTCAGCCAAATGTGCTATTCCCTAAATGAATCCTGTGCCTTTCCTTCTCCATGGCTTTACTTGAGGAGAATACACATGTTCTAATGGAAAGAGCAGAGCCATTAGAGTCAGCTAAGCCAGGATTTGAAACCAAGACCATCATTCTAATAACTGTAAGGTCTTGTACAGATTACTGAACCTCTCTGAGTCTCAGTATCTCTGTCTGTATGCGTTTGGGGGAGAGAATGAAAAACAAAAAAAAAAAAGCATAGACTTTAAACTCAGACCAGCTCATATATATCCTCTGCTAATCATTATTTTGAGCCAATTTCTTTGAGCTTCAGCCTTATAGACTGTAAAATGGTGATCATGGGGTTGTTAGGATGATTAGTGACATGAAGCTGAGAAATCAACTAGCACAACACTTGATACTCAGTAGGTCCTAATTAAATTTTTGTTGAGGCAAAACTTAAATAAATGAGTAAAGTACACAGTCCAATCCAACTAAATAAAAGATACCATAAAGCAGTCTAAAATAATTTTCAGATTCATAGATATGCATTCTCTAAATTGTGCTTCACAGAATGTTAATTTTTCTCAAGATATTAAAATGTATTTATTGAGAAAATTGTTCCATGGTAAAATGAGGTTAGAAAATCTTGCATAAAATATCTCCCTTTGGAGATTCCTAAATACACTTTAATAATTAAAATCTTTGAGAAGTATTGTGATAAAGAACCCTATTTAACTTAATTCAGTGCCTCCTAAAATTACTTGGCCATCTCACCTTTCCCTCCTATTGGGACACCTGTTAACATCTACCGGACTCTGACATTTTTCAAAACATGATTTGTGTCCTAGTTTTCTTGGGCTACCACAACAAAATGCCACAGACTGGGTGGCTTAATCAACAGGAATTTATTTTCTCACAGTTCGGGAGGCTAGAATTTCCAGATCAGGTTGCCAGCATGGTCAGTTTCTGTTGAGGGCTCTTTTTCTGACTTACAGATGGCCACCTTCTTACTATGCCCCACCACAGTAAAGAAAGAAGAAAATATTTCTCTCACTTCCTTTTCTTATAAGGCCACAAATCTTACAAGATTAGGACTCTACCCTTATGACATCATCTAACTCCAGTGAACTTCTAAAAGCTTTGTCTCCCAACACAGTCACATCGGGTATTTGGGTTTCCTAGGATGGGGAGACAGGGGACATATTCAGTTCACAGCAGTTTGGGAAATGCTGGTAAAACACAGAGTATATTGGGAGTTTAGTAGGGTGAATTAAGCCTATGTTGGTGGAAAAACGGAATACTTAACTGAGGAGGTAAGATTTAAATTAGTCTGGGACCAAGAGTAGATTCAGTAAGTTATGTAAGGTAACTGTAAATGGTCTATTTTAAGCTGACACTCTTGTCAAATTACAGTAATACGGGCAATTTGCTGATCCAGGCATAGCAGATATGAGGAACACATGGCTAAAATGTCCAACCTTAAAATTGGATATGTTCAGCCACTCTCTGCCTATGTATCTCTTCCCACAAACTTCCAACATTGTTCTACCAAGATTTAGGAAGAAAGATTTATGTCATGGTAATTATTTGGGAGGCTACCAAGTATAGAAAAGAAGAAATGAAAAATGAATTTTATGATGACCTTTTGGGCTCAAGCCAACTCCCTGCCAAAACATCTTCTGCTTAGAGGGGATAAATCTGGAAAAATAGTCACATAGATGAACTTAAATAGGGCAGATAACTTAGCTCTATGGATTAAGGACCAAGAACGAAGGCAACTGGAATCACTGTTAGCTTTCCTACATAAATAGTTGGTTAACTCCAGTGCTTGCTTTTGTCACACACCATGGTGTAGGGATCATGCAGGCATTGGAGTTAACCGTATCAGAAAGCTATTGCATCTCATCTGGTGCCAGAATTATGGTTTTGTCAAGCCACCCATTCTTAGAGTGGGAAGAGGTTTGTTGGCTTGTTTTAAGGTAGTACAGTTTAGGAGAATGTTCTAGTACAAATTAACTTAATGTGCTGTGAATATATACAGAACTGAAAATGCAAATGCTTCCAGAAACCAGCATGGCAAATACAAATGGGTAAAAGTGGCCAGAATTGGAGCAAAGGGGCAAACACATGCTTTGTCTAAAGGGGCCCCTACTCAAGAATCCTAGTCAACGTGACCTTGTAAATATGTAAAATTAATGCTGCCACATCTCCTGATTTTTCTTGTAAGGCTGGAAATCTGAGTTTTTATGTGAAATCTCCTAACCTTTAAATGTTGGCAGATATTAAACATTTTGAACCCTCTCTACATAAATATAAATACAGTCCTCTGCCTCCCACACATACATATACATAAACATATGCACACACATTTGCAAGACAAGTCTAGTCCACCAGTCACCAATTTTTAACCCATGACATAAGCAACAAATACTTAGGGAATGAAGTCATCAGAGCTATCCCAGAATACACTGCTTCTCTCTCCAGTTGAGGAATACATCAGTCCTGGTATTCTCAGACCAGTACAAGGGTTGTCAGAATGGTATAGCATTGGTTTTTACCCTTGCTCTATGAAGAGACGTGGCCACTAAGATTTATGGAAATGAGTGAAAAAAGTTACCGTCAAATATTATTTCCTCTGTTATACAAATACTTCATAAAGATCTCTAGTGGAGATGTCATTATAGATGAAATAGGCATGGACTTTCACTGCCTGATTCAATGTCAAATTGGAAACATTACTACTCTTTCCATACTCTTGATGAATATTACTTCAAGATGATGACATTAAGTCATGCATAAAAAGTTATGTACATAATATTGTGTCATTAGGATTTAATTGCAGGATGCATTACATATAAATCCATACCTCTCATAGCTAATATGGTTTTTCATTTGTTTTTTCCTCCAGGATGAGTTACTATAAATCTTGGGAGAAGATACCTCAAGGGGAAGGAAAAAAAGATGCTGTCAAATTTTGAAGGGCTCATTAAATTCTGTTTTTTCTATGCAAAGCTGTGTTCCCTGCACTCCTTCCCTATATCTATCCTTTACCTCTCTTCCACCCAGAGAGAAAATTAATTTTTGGACCATCTTCCCCATCTCTCTTCACTGGGAAGGTAGCAATCTGTTCCTCCCCTACCAGATATATGTCCCCCCACATCCTATGTCCCCTGACCCCTACACACTCCAATTAAATTGTTTACTCCTATAATTGAAAGGGATCAAAGAAACAGTCTGCATTCTTTTAAATACAGGGGATAGAACATGAGCATCTATGATCTGGCCACCTTCCACCAATCAAAGAAATCCGAGTGACAAGTAACGCAAAGGGACACAGCTAACTTTAGAGACAGGGAGAAGGTTCTGGGAACTACTGTTCATGTTTCTAACTGCATCCTAAGTTCTGTCAGCTTTCATGTCCCTGGGGTCCTTGAGATCACTCTGTACCCCTATAATAAATACTCTTCCTCTTCTTTTTTGAAGCCAGTTCTAATCTGTTACTAGGAATTGATTCAACAGTAGATCTATTTTGCAAACCTTACCAAGTTCAATGCAAGACATTATGCAACTTAAAAACTAAACAGCCTATTTCATTTTGAAATGGCTGATTGGAAAATCAAAATTTTGGTGTATATTGAGAGCTGTCATTCCAAATTTAGTCAAAATTTTACGGTGATAGTGAGCAGAAATATGGCATGCTGAATATTTAATTAAAATAGGGACCTCCTTATGCTGAGCATAGTATATAACAAGGTAGAGCTGCAGTCTCTCCTGGTTTTTCCCAGAGAAGTAAGAGACTGCAGCAAAAAGGAAGGCAGAATGGTTGGACCCACCTTCACCTGGGTCAACTGAAATGTAAAACAAGGCGATACGACAAGATTTATTCAATTAAAGGCCATCACTGCTACTGGACCAAAATCTGATGGCAAAACCTCGCTGTAATTTATTCCATAGAAGAAGGCCCCTGCCTTGTTCTCTTTTCTGGGCCTCAACCCCACCCCCACTTCTACTATAGCTTTAGGTTTTTACTTTTAATTTCACCCAACTCAACTCTTAGCTTTATAATGACTTCAACTGTTCAATATTTAATGAACCAATTAATTAAATAACATTTATTATGCTGTAGGACAGTGGTTCTCACATTTTAGTATGCATCAGAATTACCAGGGGAGCTTGTTAAAAACTTCAGGCGCCCACCAACCCAGAGATTCTGATTCAGTAAGTCTGAATGTGGAGCAGGAATTTCATTTTTTTAACAGTCATTCCTGCTGCATCTGATTTTGGTGATCAGTTGACAATATTTTGGGAGACACCACTCTAAGGATATAGAATTATGAGACTACACACTGTGTAGGTGGTAAAGAAAGCTAGCAGTAGTTTACACATCCCTGGCTTTTTGCTTACTAACTGTATATTTGGGGGCAAGTTATTAAATACTTTAAGACTCAGTTTCCTCATCTGTAAAATGAGAAAAATAACAATACTTAAAGCATAGGGTTGTTGTGGGCATTATGTGAGATAATGTAGATAAAGTTCACTCCTCACTCTACCCTGCTTGGGATTTTTGCTAAATCTAGATGCCTCCTGCTCCATTTGCCAGCAATCAGAAGGAACTGGAGAAAAGGATCAGGCTCTGTTAAAAAGAAACATGGAAAATTCCAGGATAGCAAATATGCATCCTAGCCTATCTGTGTTCTGGGGAGAAAAGGCAGTAGTCTGAGGTAAAATGAGAGATACCTTCCCCCATGGCCCCCACCACCTCAGCCACCTCAGTCACCTCGGCAGGTAAGAGACAGCACTGTGTGAGGATAAACAAGGATGATCACTGCTACCAAGGTGACCCCCCAAAAATCCCTATGGGACAAGTGACACTTTCCTACCTAAATGGGAAAGTACCTCGAACAATTTATAGCATATATATACAGATTTCACTGTCCTATTTTTAGAAAAAAAAAAAAATGGGTAGCTGCTTGCCACTGACCTTCACTAGCCTAGGGTGACCACCTTATATCAAGAGCTTGCTATAACACAGCTGAGCTTAGCAATTTTAATGAGAAATCTGCTCCTGCTGGATTACTGTTCCTGGGCCACATCTTGTCAGCAATTCCTCAGGAAATTATTCAACCATCCCCAATTGCAAAGAAACAGATGGCGTACTGGAAAAAAAAAAAAATACTCCGAAGTGTATGCGCTAGTAAAAAGCAAATTTAAGGACACAAAGGCCAGCGCTGACACAAATACTAAAAGTACTTTCTCCCCTAGAAAAATGGACTCGCATATATTTTTGTTTTCCCTCCTTTTTTAAACTGTGAGCTGTGCCAGTCATCAGCTTGCTTACGCAATGGAGAGATTTGTTTGACATTTCAGAGCTGTTAACAGAGACAGCTTGTTTTGATAATATAGAATAATACTGATCAAATGTTCTCATGGAAGATCAAGTTTTCAAATTTGTATTAATGCCCTGCTTTCTTTCTTCTAATATCCTTTAACCAAAATTTTCAGATCACACTCTATTATGCCAACTGCCCATTAAGAAATGCTGAATTATTATTAAAAATTATCATGGCACCTGAGAAAATAGCAGTGTAACCCTCATGAATATTAAATCTTTTCATAATGATCAGTGTTATTACCATGAATACTAAATGTTATGAATTCATTGCAAATTCATAATGCTTAGTGTGAAAACTTGGCCTGTAACCAGAAAGTCTGAATGGTACTTGGCAAATGCTGGAATCAATTCTAGTTATAAAATCAGGAGAAGAAAAGTGAATAAAATTTTTGATCTTCAGTCTCAGAGGCCAAAGGATTTCAGGACTCTTTCAAAAGGAATGCCAGTTTCAATTTGCAAATATTTCATATGAATGTTTGAATCTTTTCCAGAATTCCATTCCTACTTAATTATATCCCAATGAGGAAGAGTTGCAGTATTAGGAATGAGAGACTAGCACATTCAGATATTAGTCTGGCAGTACTTACATGGCATTAACTTTCAGAGATTAGTACTACAGCATAGTGTAGGAGTGATTCTGACCCTAGAAGAAATTTGGGAAAAAGAGTCATATGATAGAGACTGCAGTTATTACAAACAAAGCCAACTTTTAGTCCTTATATCTGCCACTTAAGCAAGCACCAACAAATTTTGCTTCAATAACTGAAATGCACAGCTACACACAAAAAAAATCTAAGGAATATTTGTTATGTTTAACTAATCACAAAAAACTTTGACCATGTGTTTTTATATTCACATGACATTCAGGCAAATAAAATGGAATGATTGATTCTCAAGGCATTCCAAGAGCAGAGTAACAAATAGAGGTTTAGGCAAATGATCTTAATGAAAATCTGATGGGAAAGTTGATCCCTCTCAGTGGGATTCTAACTGAAAAACTGTTGGACACTTTATAACAAACTGTAAGTCTACATTTCATGAGCATCTCTTAATAGGGTCACATACAGCTATTTTTCCTGAGTAATCTCCACATTCATGTCCTGTGGTCAAAAATCATAACAGCTAGGTTTTTGAGTTTGCATGCAAAGAAGCTCAAATTAAAATTCTCTCCTTGAAAAATATTTCCAGATCCACAGATATCCAAGATATTTGCATCTGTCAGAGATTAAGAGCATGTTCAATATAGATTTTAAGTACTATAATTTTATCCCAACTAGTTTAAGTGCCATCTGAAATTTCATTGAAAATATTTTAAAATATCCTCAAGAATTAGAAAAAGTTCTGATTGATAGACAGATTTAAGCATCTCATGATTTCCTAAAACATGTTTTCACAGTCCTCAGCAATAATTCTTTTAAGGTATTGGAGAATGGGGGACAGATGCTAATTTTGCCTTTGGGAATTTCTATGAAGCTATAGGATGGCATTGAAATTGCAAAACAGCAGGATTTAACTAAACAGAACATCAATCAGTAAAGAACACTATGGTGTGCCTGGAATCCATTCAGTATGTCCTCAGGGCAGATTCCAAGATATTTTTTTCCCTCTAAATTTTAAATCTCATAAGTAATGTCTTGCATTCTTCCAGTAATTTCTTAAGTTATATAATTATAGCCAACCAGGTGGTTCCCAAGTTTTATCCAGCTAACAACCACCAGTAGGAATTATTGGACTCTTCAGGATAACTACTTTGCATTCCTCCTAAATTTATCCAGATTTCTCTAGAATCCTCTGAATCCCTTTGGTTTCAACAATACTTTCTCAACATTTTCAGAACAGCTTCCGAGTCTGAGGGTCCCAAGGTAGACATTCAGATGAAAACTTTTCGTAAGTTCCCAGAAAATCATGAATAACATTTTTAAGTTCAAAATTACCCTTTACTTACTTATCAAGGATAACAAACTGTGTGAAATTTTAAAGCAGTACCGTGGGGAAAGAAAAATTTCAAAACTGCAGCTTAAATGAATTCAGATGAAAGAGTATGATAGAATGGAAAAAAAAGAAAAAAGATATGATTTTGATTTCTGGGTTTTTCATATAAATTGAAAGATTGCTTACTTTTCTGGGTCGCTGTTGTTATCTGTAAAATGGGGATAAATAACTATGTACCTTACAGCATTATCATGGAGATTAAATGAAAAAAGATTTGTAAAGCATCTAGCACAATGACCACATCAAAATCTGGCTTAATAAACACTCATTTTCCCTAGGATTAGAGCATACTCTATTTCTCTGTGGACCTGCAGAGTGTTGGGACAGGTGAATACATTTTCAGTAAGTCTCCTTTTTATAAAGCCCACTCATTAAAAGATAGCTTCTCTTCTTCATCAGAGATTACAGACTGCAAGGAACAGATGCTCATTTAAACTAGTTCAAATAAAGCAGGGCGATTGGAAGGATATAGTGAAAGCTCAAGGAAAGGTCTTCGATGATCCAGGAACTCAAAGGTTATGTGACCAAAACAACAACTCTGATTCTCTCTGTCTCTCTCTCTGAATCCAACTGGCCTCTCTTCCCTGCTTCTCTCCTCTTATCTTCTTCCCTTGCCTGTGTCCCTCTGAGTGCCCACTTTCTCTACTTATTAATCAGGCAAGTACACGGCTGTAAATGCACCTCATCTTAGCCTTATTGCCATGTGGTTTCTGCATTCGAGCATGCACTACCCCGTGAGAACACAGATTTGCAAGACAGAGAAAATGGTTTGTCTCCAGTAGACTGGGTTCATCTCTGGTCTGATAGGTTGTGGCAGGGGCAGGAAACAGGAAAGACAGCAGCATGATGAGGTCCATAGCTACTCAGACCCACCCTTTCGGCAAGGGCGGTGACCAGGGGCAGTTCCAAAGGAAGAAAGAGTAAATTAGGCAGGCACCCCACAGAAAATCTACTCAACTTCTCAGTAAGATGTTATCTTTGGCTTCCTGTTTCTTATTTATCAAGAGTCTGGAGACATTAATAAAGCTATAGTACAGTGCGGCTGGCCAAATGGGCTGCAGAACTGTCATTCTTTCAAAAGCTAGGGTCATGAGCAACCTGGAAAGTCTGGTTCTGAACAACTGCAAAGCAGATGCACTGTGCACTGGTTATCACTTCAGCTCACTACATCTTGGGCTACAATCTCTACCACTTGCAGGAGGCCAGTGAGACAGAACACTCATATAGCAAGTTGATTAAAGCAACTTTATTATTCACATATAGGCAGCAAGGGACAGTAGAAGCCAAGGATTGAAGGATAGCCAGTTTTCTCCAAGGCTCAGCAAGACTATCCAGGCTGATGGAATCTTGCCTGCATGGGCCCCATGTTGCACTGCAGCTAAGGGACCCTGAAAAGCAGCCCATCTTGGGTTTTATACCCTTGAGTTTTGTGACACACTAGGCTGAATGAAGTGTTGCAGGACATCTTGTTCTAGGAGAGACAGAAACAGAGCCCAGGATGTTCCAGCCAATTTCTCCTTACGTTAAAATGTTGCATTTCCAACACATACTACAATTATTCTCAAGAACAAGTGAGAACAGAGACGGCACTGCTTCAGTCCAAGACTACCCAGAGCAGAGAACTGTTCCACAACAACCATGGAATTCTCAACCACCCCCAGAATTAGAATATGGTGCTAATCTTATTCCCCTCTCCATTTCTTCTCCCAACTATTGTAAATATATCTGGTCACTCCCACATACATACTCTCAGCTTGACTGTTATTAGTATATAGAAATGCTATTGATTTATGTACATTGATCTTGTATCCTAAGACTTTGCAGAATTTATTTATCAATTCCAAGAGACTTTTGGTGGAATCCACGGGATTTTCTAGGTACAAATCATATCTTCAGTGAAGAGTGACAGTTTGACCTCTTCTTTCCTGATTTGCAAACACTTAGTTTTCTTCTCGTCTGATTGCTCTGGCTAGGACTTCCAGCACTATGTTGAATAGAAGCAGTGACAGTGGGCATCCTTGTCTTATTTCAGTTCCTAGGGTGAATGCTTTCAACTTTTCCCTATTCAGTACGATGTTGGCTGCGGGTTTGTCTTATATGGATTGCATTATTCTGAGAGGTATTCCTTCTATGACTAGTTTGTTGAAGGTTTTTATCATGAAAGAGTGCTAAATTTTGTTGAATGCTTTTTCTGAATCTATTAGGAGGAACATATGGTCTTTGTTTTTGTTTATGTGGTGAATTGCATTTATTGATTAATATACATTGATCCATCCTTACATACTAGGATGAAGCCCACTACTGAGCCCCCACCACTATTGCTGAGCCAGCAGAACCTCCTCAAAGTCCAACGCTTCACTCAGGAACCCCCGGCCCTGAGCAGCCACCACTCCTGGACTTGGTTCAAGAGAGTCCCCAGCAAAAGAGAACTGGTGCCCTGCAATCCTATTAACCCAGAGCTGAGAGATGGGGAGACATATGAAAAGAAACCAGCAAAAGAACCCTGACAACATGAAAAAAAAGTTCTTCACCCCTGGGGAACACAATAGAACTACAGTAGTGGACCCCATCCACAAGGGAATTGCCAAAATGACAGAAACGGAATTCAGAATATGGATGGCAAATAAGGTGAATGGAATTGAAGAGAAAATTGAAAACCAATGAAAGGAAGCCAAAACAATATTTCAGGAAATCAATGAAAAAAATGAAAAAGCCACCAGAGAGCTGGACAGCATAAGAAAGGATATAATAGAAGTTAAAGAAGTGAAAGAATCATTTAGGGAATTTCAAAATGCAGCAGAAAGCTTTACCAACAGGCTAACCCAAGGAGAAGAAAGAATCTTAGAGCTTGATGATAAGGCTCTCGAGATAAGCCAGTCATTCAAAGAGGCAGAGAAGAGCATAAAAAAATCCAAGTAATCACTGAGAGAGAGATATTGGGACTGTGTGAAGCAAACTGACATTCAAATTATAGGTATCCCTGAGGTAGAAGAAGAAAGAACTAAAAGCATAGAAAACCTATTTGAGGAAATTATTGAGGAAAACTTTCCTGGTATGGCCAGAAATACTTTTTATCTTTTAAATCCATTTTCCACAAACCTTTTTTTTTTTTTTATTGGGGGAAAACTACAAAGCATTTACAGTACAATGTTTACAGTCACAATTTGTAGTGAGCTGATTTCCCAAAATATATTACCACTCATTGACTTATCTTGTTACATTCAAAAATCTACTCTGTCAAAGTAGTCCATAGAGTACATACATAGTGCTCCAACTGTATCTACGTACAACCAACACTCCATTTTAAGTGTACAATTAAATGATTTTCAGTGAATTTACTGAGGTGTACAG
>CAUYRT010085533.1:0-10852 GCA_963574885.1 Lepilemur ruficaudatus | reverse complement strand
AGAAATTAATTGGCCAACTAAAAAATATATACAAAAAATTAGCCGGTGGCACATGCCTGTAGTCCCAGCTACTTGGGAGGCTGAGGCAGAAGGATCATTTGAGCCCAGGAGTTTGAGGTTGCTATGAGCTGGGCTGATGCCACGGCACTCACTCTAGCCCGGGCAACAGAGTGATCCTGTCTCAAAAAAAAAAAAAAAAAAGTTAATCTGTTCCAAATATTTTTCCTAATTTCTTTGATTTATTCAACAATTTTTTTTTTAAAGAGACAGGGATCTTGCTATGTTACCCATGCTGGAGTGTAGTGGCTATTCCCAGGTGCAATCATAGCATACTACAACCTTGAACTCCTGGTCTCAAGCGATCCTCCCATCTGAACCTCCCAAGTAGCTGGGACTACAGACACATGCCACTGAGACCATTTATTGAACAAAAATTAATAGAACACTTACACTGTGCCAGACACATAGGCAATTGCACAGAGAAATAAAACAGGTAAGCCCTTGCCTTCAAGAAGCTTACATCCTAGCAAGGGAATAAAATATTATGTTAGTTAGTGATAAAGGTTATAAAGAACAGGGAAATAAAGGATGGGAAACAATATTAAATAGGAGGGCCCTTTTAACAAGGGAGATTTGTAGAGAGATTGAACAAAGTAAGAGTGAACTATGTAATTATCTGGAGAAAATGCACCCCAGGCAGAAATAACAGCAAATGCAAAGTTCCCAACTGGGGAGGGAGGATGGTACGTGAGGGCGGGTGGAGGAGGGATGTGTGTAATGTTCTGGAACAGCAAGTCCAGTGTGGATAAAGCAAAGTGAACAAGAGAAAGAATGGTCAATAATACGACAGAAATTAGCAAAAGACCCTGAAAACTTAAATCCACACAGGGAAATAAAATAAACTAATTGAATGCTTGAACGTAATTGTTTTATCAACATGATAGAATGGAAGGAGACAGTCATTACTGGAAACAACAAAGAACACTATTGGTTTTAAATCATACTTATAATTTAAAAAAAAAAAGCACTGGTAACAAACTTAAATAGAAAGTAGCAATTATGCTGAAAATTTGCTAGTTGACAATCACCCTGAAATGAACACGAAATATTTCTAAACTATAGCAGGAAGCCACAGAAATCTTCTGCAGAATTCATTTATCTGGTACCAAATTGTGCATGCCTCCATTTCCTTAATTCTAAGGTACATTTCTAGAGTCTATTTCATATATTCCATCAACATTCTATATTTGCTTTAAAGACCAAAGGGAAGCATGGCTTAAAAGATGACCCTGGCCCAGAGGTGGCTCAGACCTACAATCTCAGCCCTTAAAGAGACCAAGGCAGGAGGACTGCTTGAGGCCAGGAATTCAAGACCAGCCTAGGCAATAGAGACCAGCCTAGGCAATATAGTAAGATTCCATCTCTACAACAAATTAAAAGATTAGCCAGATGTGGTAGCATGCACACCTGTAGTCCTAGTTACTTGGGAGGCTGAGGTAGGAGGATCACCTGAGCCCAGAAGTTTGAGGCTACAGTGAGCTATCACTGTACCACTCCAGGCTCGGCAACAGAGTAAGACCTGTCCCTCTTGGAAAAAAATGACTCTGTTTTTTACTCTGTTAAAGCATTATTTGCCAGCCTCTTGAAATATGACTGCTGTGTTCTAAGAAGAGAGAATGGGCTTCTGCCAGCTGCCTTCTGAGAACAAAAACTTTTTCAAGGTTATGTACTGAACCCTCCTTCATAGAGGCTAATTCTAGGCCAACCAATAGCAAATACAAGGCATTTCTGAAGTTAATAATGTACAATCTAACAAAAACCTGACATCCCAAAAGAGAATCTCTTAAGACATTTTAATCTGATTTTTAGAGATGCATGAATATTTTTAAAACTTTCATCAGGAGTCTAGTCTGCAGGAGAAAGAACTATACCATTTCACAAAAATAAGTCACAGAAAAGTAGTAAATGTAGTAACTGTAGTGTGTTGGTTTCAGAAAGATTCGTGATTCTAACTCAAAATAAAATGTTATTATTGATAAGGAAGAAAAGCATAGTCATGGTAATATTACTCTAGATGAGCAAATACCTGACTCAATCACAGTCTTGAAAAATAATGATCAGGCCGCGAGGTGGCTCATGCCTGTCATCCCAGCACTCTGGGAGGCCAAGGTGGGCGGATCGCTCAAGGTCAGGAGTTCGAAACCAGCCTGAGCAAGAGCAAGACCCCATCTCTACTAAAAATAGAAAGAAATTAACTGGACAACTAAAAACACATAGGAAAAAAAATGAGCCAGGCATGGTGGCGCATGTCTGTAGTCCCAGCTACTGGGGAGGGCGAGGCAGAAGGATCACTTGAACCCAGGAGTTTGAGGTTGCTATGAGCTAGGCTGATGCCATGGCACTCTAGCCCGGGCAACAGAGTGAGACTCGGTCTCAAAAAAAAAAAAAAAAAGAAAGAAAGAAAGAAAAGAAAAGAAAAATAATTATCAACCTGTTAGTATCAACCTTGGAAATGATGTCCTAAATCAATGAGCTCTCTCTCATTCTACATTCTCTTGAGAGCTTTTAATTTCATTATATGCTTAATAGCTTACAGGAAAAATACACTTTTGACATATCATTCAATTCAAAAATTACTGGATACACCTATTATGTGTTAGATACTAGAGTTACATTGATGAACATGCTTATACTTCTTGCCCTCAAACAATAGTACTCACATTTATTGTTTAAAGTAGTTGTGTATAAAATTGGGATTGCCTTTTAGTGCCAAATCTCATGGCAATCCCATTTCCTCCTCATGCAACTAATCAATAATAAGCACCTACTATGTGCAAGGGACTGTAAAAGGTCTAAAAAATTACTGTCCCTGATTATTTTAACCCTCTTAAAATCTGGTTTCCAAACACACCATTGTACTGAAACATTTCTCTACTTCCATTCTTTTACCACTCTCTTCATGACAGCTAACTGCCCTCTCATGATCTTTGACACAATAGGTATGACCCTCTCCCACCAGAGTTAGAACTGTATTTTACCCATCTTTAATTTATATAAGCCCCCCACCATCTCCATGTATTAAGCACTCCTTCCTCTGCAATCTCACGGCCACTCTCAGTCTGCAGCCCCCTCATCTTGTGCCTATAGTACTGCAGCAGCCTCCAGGTTTGTTTTTTCCTATAATGAATCAAGCATATCACTTCTAAATTAAACAGATATGTAATTATGCTTCTTACTACTAAAAAACCTTAAGTGGAAAAAAACCACAAGTATATAAAAATCCACACATTTGTTTCAAATAGCTTTATTGAGATATAATGCACATACTATTCACCCATTAAAAGAAACCGTTCAACGGATTTTGGTACATTCACAGATAAATACAACCATTGCCAAAGTCATTTTTAGAACATTTTCATCACCTTAAAAAGAAACCCGAAGGCACTGCTTCGCTCTCGGGTCAAAATGGCTGGCAGGCCAGCTGTTGCAACATCAGGCCAGTGGCTGGATGGTATTTGAAATGGTATTACAATGCTGCAGGATTCAACAAACTGGGGTTAATGTGAGACAATACAATATATACGCGAGGATGAAGACGTAAAGGAAACTGTAAGAAGACTTCCTGATAACCTTTATAATGTCAGGATGTTTCGAATTAAGAGAGCACTAGACCTGGCCATGAGGCAGCAGATCTTGCCCAAAGAACAGTGGACAAAATATGAAGAGGATAAATTCTACCTTGAACCATATCGGAAAGAGGTTATTCATGAAAGAAAATAGAAGAATGGGCAAAGAAGTAATCATATAGTTGAAATCTGTGGATGCAGATGTCCTCAAAGTATTTTTATGAAGACGGTCAGCCCTTAAACAAAAAATTTAATTAGTTCATCTGCAGATGTATTACTTTAAATGTCTATTGTAAAAAAAAATAAAAATTTAAAAAATTAAAAAGAAATCCATATCCTATACCTAACACCCCCTACCACCCTGTCAGCCCTCACCTGTCTTAAGCAAACACTAAGGTCCTTCTTCCCCCGTATGTTTCCCTATTCTGGACTTCTGCATAAACAGAATCATAGGTGGTCTTTTGTGTTCACATAATATTTTCAAAACTCATCCATGTTGCAGCAGGTATCAGTACTTAATTACCTTCATGGCTAAATAACATTCCATTATTAAGTACAACACATTTTGTTTATCCATTCATCTGTTGATGGACATGTAGGTTGTTTCTACCTTTCGACTATTATAAATAATGCTGCTATGAATATCTTCATACAAGTCTTTGTGTAACATATTTTCAATTCTCTTGGGTATATACCAAGAGATGGATTGTTGGGTCACATAGTAACTATGTTTAATCATGAGTAACTGTCAGACTGTTTTCCAAAGCAGCTACACCATTTTATATTCCCACTAGCAGTGTTAGAGGGTTCTGATTTCTTCACATTCTCACCAACACTTGCTGTTATCTGACTTTTTGATTTAGCCTTCTTAGTTGGTATGAAGTAGTATCTCATTGTGGTTTTGATTCACATTTCTATGATGACAAATGATGTCAAGCTTCTTTTCATGTGTTTACTGGCCATTTGTATATCCTATTTGGAGAAATGTCTATTCAGATCCTTTGCCCATTTTTAAATTGGGCTATCATATTATTGGGTTCTAACAGTTCTTCATACATTGTAGACACATTTTAGATCTTTTATTAGATATATAATTTGCAAATACTATTATTCTGTGGGACAGTCTTAACTTACTTGATGGTGTCCTTTAAATGGCAAGTTTTTAATTTTGATGAAGTTCAATTCATCTATGTTCTCTTTTGTTACTCATGTTTTGTGTGTCATATCTATGAATCTAGTGCTAAATTCAAGGTCAAAGATTTACTCCTAAATACCTAAGGTGATGGATACCTCAATTGCTCTGACTTAATCATTACACACTGTATACATGTATGAAAATATCACATGTACCCCCAAAATATGTACAACTATATAAATAAAAATTACAAAGAAAGATTCACTCCTAAATTTTCTTCTAAGGGTTTATAGTTTTAGCTCTTAAGTTTAGGACTTTGATCTATTTTGAGGTAATTTTTATATACAGTGTGAGGCAAGGGTTCAACTTCATTCTTTTACATGCAGTTCCCAGTTCCAGCCCAGTTCTCCTAGCACCATTTACTGAAAAAACTATTCTTTCCCTCACTGAATGGTCTTGGCACCCTTGTCAAAAACCAACCGACCACAGATGTATGGGTTTGTTTTTGGATCCTCTATTCTGTTCCGTTGATCAGTGTGTCTATACTGTTGCCAGTAGCACACCATCTTGATTATTGTTGCTCTGCAGTAAGTCCAAAAATTGGGCAGTGTGAGTCCTCCTAAACTTAGTCTTTCAATATTATTTTGGCTATTCAAGGTCCCTTGTAATTCCATATGAATTTTAGAATCAGCTTGTCAATTTCTACAACTAGGTCAGCTGGAATTCTTAAGGAGATTGCATTGAATCTGTAGATCAGTTTTGGGGGTACTGCCATTCTAACAACTTTAAGTCTTCAAATTAATGAACATGGGCTGGTTTTCATTTATTTAAATGTATAACTATACATTATCTATATAATTTAAAGCCTTCAGCATCTATATCAATAAAGTAGGTACATAAATATTAGTGTCTACTGGTTAATTAATCAAATATTTCCCATTTCCTAATTTAAAACTTAGAGGATAGTTTTACATGACAGACTATTTACTAATGACTAAGCTCTTAAATCAAGAGTTTACTATAGCAAATTTAGAAATTTCTACCCAAAGCCTTTGTCATTCACTGAAAGGCATTCTCACTGTATTTAGTTGTTTAAAAAAAAAATAGTAGGTATTTAAATCCCTCCCCCAGTTTTGAGAGGAATGGGAAGAAGAAGTAAGAAAATGACCATTACTACCAGTATATATTAATCTGAAGTCCACAGATTTAAATTACTCTCTTTAATCACAGATAATCCCTAACATATTGCCCGGGCAATCATCTTAGTTCCATGCTAATTAAGATGGCTAGCTACAATCACTAGTGACCCTAATCCTAATGGCAAATAAGTATGCATTTCATTCAATTTCCAAAATCGATTTTTTTTTTTTTTTTTTTGAGACACGCTCTTGCTCTGTCACCCAGGCTAGAGCGCAGTATTATCATCAGAGCTCACTGGAACCTCAAATTCCTGACCTCCAGTAATCCTCCTGTCTCAGGCTCCCAAGTAGCTGGGACTACAGATACACACCACCACATGCAGCCTGCTCTTGCTCAGGCTGGTCTCAAACTCCCGACCTCAAGCAATCCTGCCTTGGCCTCCCAAAGTGCTAAGATTATAGGGGTGAGCCACCACTGGGCCTCAAAAATCAATTTTAAATCTTCTTCCAGAATCATACTAGACTGATTGAAAAACTAAATCAAAAAAAGGCAAATCTTTTCTTTTAGAAATTAACATTTCTCTAGCCTATTTTTTTCCTTTAGTAAGACAGTTTAGCTGGCAAGCCAATGCCCATTTTTTATCCATGCTAGTATCCAGAGTTAGTTAATAACTCTAAGATTTCACCCACAAAGCTGAAAAGGTAATTGTTCTTGTTCCCAAGAAGAGTCAAATCTAAAACTCTGGCTATTTCACTGCAACTGTCCCCAGGAGAGGCCAGCTAGTATTTCTAGACTTGATCAAACATCCCATACACCCTACTGAGCACACTAAGCTTAGGAAACCATTCTAGACCAGTCACTAGCCATTTGTTCCACTACTTTAAAACCGAATGCTATTTCTCTTCCACACTACACTGCCTTTTTAAAAAGCTTCTTTACAAACTCTACTCTCCTAGTACTAGCCTGTCCACCAAAGACCCTGAGACTTCATACTTCAAACATTAGGTAATAAGAAACTTCTTTCCAGTCTCTTACACAGCAACCTCTGGCTTTTCATCACATACCCAATGATATTTTAATGGAATAGTACATAAAACTCTTAAGATTCTTATCAAATAAGAAATGAGTATGAAAACTAACCTCACAAAATATCTCATCATGGAATGTTTGACAAATTCTCAAGAAGCCCTTACAGGGAAAAAAGTTATTAACAGATAAAGTTTTCCAGAATCAAAAACCCTAAAAATGTACAGTCTAATGTACAAAGATAACAAATAAACACAATGACCTCAAAACACTTGAAAAAATCCAGTCTTTGATTAATTTTATCATATTCCAATATTTTAAAATGTATAAGGTACATACCTAGTACATCCTATATTATTCAGTTAATCAGAATATTCATTTAAAAAACTATCCAATTCCTTAAACTCTCAGTGAGTTTAAAGCCTTCCAGAGCTTATGCAACTATATATTGTAGCAGCTTCTAGGCTATGACCTTGCCCAAAGAGACTTTGTAAGTCGCATTTTGGGTGAATGAGTATGTACTAAAACATGTGTACATACTCAGGAAGGAAAAACCCTGAGGAATATCCAATGATGCTTACATCGAATCACATAATATACCAAAGTCTCTGAATGCAGAACAATGACATGGGAAAGAGAAGTGGTATTAGTAAATAGCTCAGAGAAAAGTCAACTGCCCAAACCAAATAGCCAACTATCCCCTCCCAAAAAAGACCTGTAAGGAATAAGCTAACCCTTTTCAAACACATTGGATTGTTGCACACTGAGTTATGTTTATGCATTTGTAGCTACCAAAAAAAAAAAAAAGCCAAAAAACTACCAAAATGCCCATATTTTAATTACCACGTCCTGTTCTGAAATAAAGACTACAGTGTATTCTACAATGCAAACTATTAATACTTTGGGAACAAAGAGACAGGCAGTCAGGGCTGAGAGGTATGAAGAAAAGTCTTTTATCTCATTTCATTTCATTAAAATTTCTGCAAGCATACTGAACTGTGGAGAAATATTTGTTTTATTTTGAAGAAAGGGGAGTTTTGAAAAATACATAAGGATATATAGAACTGAAAAGTCTCACAGTACACATGTATGACTGTCATTCCCAAAGATTCTTACTGCTTTAATAATTACTCCACAAAGACTCTGAGAAATCCACTCAACTGCATCATTACTGCCATCATAAGGAACACACAAAAAGACACACAAAGATGACTCCTGCCTATAACTGCCCTGTCATTTAAATGTTTCAGCTAATTGCCACTAATTCCAAAGAGAAATACTCTCATTCCAGGTACTTTTGGTTCAAGGTTATCTGATCCATATACCTGAATGTTACAGTGCCTGATCCATACTAATCCATATTGCCTAATTCCTCCCAGAAGTTAGCAGAAAGCGCAAAGACAGATATTAATCTCATAGAATTTGCAGCTCAGCAAGAACTACATACCGGCAAGTCCACACTAACATCAGTACCATCCAGAAGGGACACTCGACACGTGATGATGGACTTAGAATCTCCAGCTGCAGGAATATGTGTGGCAGCTCGCTGTGCCTCTCGGAGTCGTTCCTTCTCGGCATGTTTACGCATTGACCGACGCCCGAGCGTTCTACGGAAGAAGCTCAGCATTTTTGTCACTATAAAACCAGAGAGAAAAAGATGGCATCAAGAAAAGACTCCCCACAACTTGCAATCAGACGAATGGTATTATTCAGTAAAGTCCTGCAGACATCATTAAGAATGCTACTCAAAAGGGCTCCTGGTCAAGTAAATTTGAAACAAATAATTAAAACTGGCTACTTTTTATTCATATTTCAAAACAGCACACTGTAAATGACAGATATACACAATTTTTATCTATTAAAAATTAATTTAAAAAGCTGGCTACTTTAATTCAAAGTTTTTAAAGATTTATATACAGACAAAGCAATGTTTTGCAGTTTTCTAAACTTACTACACTGTTTTATAGGAACAGACCTGGCAGGAGGGGGGCAGACATTTATGAAATTCATCGGGTCTTTTGAATCAATAAATTACATATACAATAGCTGTACATCCCTACAAACATTAGAAGATGATCTCACATACTAAGGTATCCTTTGATCATAAAAATCCTAAGAAGTTCTACTTCTTTTGTAAGCAGTCATAATAAAAATATTTTAAAAATCACCTATTTCAGCTAAAATACAAATTCAAATATCCTAAGTTTTAGCAACTATTCTACTATTTACAGATTTCAAATTACTACTTAATATAAACCTTCATAATGGCAAGTTACTTTAATTCTAATTTCTTTATCTCCATTAAGAACATTAAAGTTAATCAAAAGTTAAAACAGGTATTAGTAATTTTAAAATATAGCATACTAAAATGGAAACACCATAAGAATCGTTACTTGCTAATCTAATGTGTTTAATTTGCACAACTAAGAGTTTAAGAATAAGTACAAATAAGCCAACAAATAAAGAAGACAATTCCAGAGAAAACAAGAAGTTGTTCAGAAAAGGGAAAGTAATTACAATATACTACATGACTATAACTAAGAGGAGGTGTAGAAGAGAGGTAGGAAATGGAGATGTATAAAGAGCTAATTCCTCATCTTGCCTAGTAGCAACCCAAAAGATAATTACTAAAATTAAAAATCAAGAAGTATCCATAAAAGCATGTTACTTAAAACGTGAAAGTGGTGGCCTGAGAGAAGCAGCAATGGAATTCAGAAGAGGGCTGCTTTGCAAAAGGAGCCTTCACATTAGATGACTCAGCTAGAAGTATTATAAACCTGATAAAAATAAGATCTGGCCGGGCTCATGCCTATAATCTCAGCACTTTGGGAGGCCAAGGCAGGAGAATCACTTGAGGCCAGGAGTTCTAGACCAGCCTGGACAACACAGCGAGACCCCATAAAAATAAGAAATTAATTTTTAAATCTAATTTTAAGATAAACAAATATTACCATATTAAAATATATATCTATAAAGATTATCATAAATACTCTATAAATATGTATACTCTTCTCCTGCTTAATTAGGTAAACTAATACAAAGAAAATAACTAAAATTTTAGATAGCTTTCCAGTTTACAAAGCACTCATACATGACACCTGGTCCCAGTCTCTCTGGAATTTTTTTTTGTCAGGCATTGCTCCCTCTGCATTTTGCCATTCAGTCTCATTTCAGCTGCCTATGTCTTGTTAACCAGATTTCTAAAGCCCATGTGTCAAAGAATTCCCTACTCATCCCATTTAACTCAACTCCACCAATATCTCCTCTGAGAAACATTCTGATATCCAAAAAGTCACTCCCATCATTGCATGTCCACTGAACCTTGAAAATTTATTGCCTAATGAATCAGACCATAATTAATCTCATGTCTTTTTTCAAATTTTTAATTATAGATACATAACAGTACATATTTTGGGGGTACATGTGATATTTTGATACCAGCATATAACGTGTAATGATAAATCAAATCAGGGTAACTGGGGTCTCCCTTATTGGAAGCAATCTGAGGATACAGTCCCTACTCTGAATAGCTGGCCACTCAGCACAATTCATAATCCTGAGCAAATGTTTTAGTAAATAATCTTATCTCATCCTCAGAAAAACTCCTCAGACATTGTCCTATTTGGATGAGTAAACTTAAGAGTTAGAGAAATTCAACCACTGGCCAAGGCCATTATTTAGTAAATGGTGAAGACAAAGGCTCAGGGATCGAACTCTTATTTTCGATTCCAAATCTCTATCTTTCTACTACATCAAAAAAACAATTCATGTAAAACTCACATTTTAGGCCGGGCGCGGTGGCTCACGCCTGTAATCCTAGCACTCTGGGAGGCCGAGGCGGGTGGATAGCTCAAGGTCAGGAGTTCAAGACCAGCCTGAGCAAGAGCGAGACCCCGTCTCTACTACAAATAGAAAGAAATTAATT
>CAUYRT010085527.1:0-14430 GCA_963574885.1 Lepilemur ruficaudatus | reverse complement strand
GGCTAGAGTGCCGTGGCATCAGCCTAGCTCACAGCAACCTCAAACTCCTGGGCTCAAGCTATCCTCCTGCCTCAGCCTCCCGAGTAGCTGGGACTACAGGAATTCACCACCATGCCCAGCTAATTTTTTCTATATATTTTTAGTTGGCCAGTTAATTTCTTTCTATTTTTAGTAGAGACGGGGTCTTGCTCTTGCTCAGGCTGGTTCCGAACTCCTGACCTTGAGCGATCCACCTGCCTCGGCCTCCTAGAGTGCTAGGATTACAGGTGTGAGCCACCGCGCCCGGCCTATTCAGCTTTCAGTTTAACTTCTCTTTTATCCAGGAGCTTTCATTGAACACCAAGTCCACGTTAGACATTTCTCTTTGCTTTCATAGTGCCATCTACTTACCTCTACTGTGCCTTATCAAATTCTATTGACTTTTTTATGGTTAGCTCTTTGGGGGCAGGAACTGTGTCCACATTGGCTAATCTTGCTTCCCCAGACCATAGCACAGTGCCTGGGACAACTTATATGCTTAAAAAGAATTTCACTTGATTAATAAATTAACATATGCCTTGGCACAAGCAGTGCCCTCTTTTGAGAATATCCTCTTTTGCACCCTTGCTTACTTGGCAAACTCCTACTCACCATTTGAGCCCCAGCATCATGGCTCTTTGACTCCCTAAGGGAGTCACAGGACACAGATCCCTGTGACCCACATCACCCTCCTCCCCATAATCAATGTTTATGATATGATTTTCTCATGAGTCTGTTTGTACACCAGACTGCAAAATCTCTGATGGCAGGACCTGTCTTTTCTTCTATAAATATTAGTACCCATTACTTGGTGTAGAGGGTTGGGGGGATTATCATAATAAAGCTGGGTTTGATTTTTTTTTCTGAAGGTAACACTCTTGACTTAAAGTAATTCCAAAGTAAGTATTCTGCACAGTTTTTTCATGGGTGTGTCACTGTAATAAGTCTTTCTCTTGCCATCGGTACTAGTCACTAAGTTATAGGGTTTGAAGTTGTCTTATTACAGTGAAGTTTCTGTCTCACTTATGTTCTTTGTTTACATATATTCAAGACTCCATCATATGGAATGACTCATGTCCATATTCATAGTATTCCAAAGTAATTTTTGGAAAAAAGAGATTCATCACATCATAAATCCTTTGAAACAACTTGAAACATTTTTTAATACAGTGGAAGATCTTTGCAGATCTCTAAATATTTTCCAGGTTGTCCTCCAGCTAGCTCTGTGCAAAAAAGAGATGACATAGACTTTTGTAGGTTAACTATCAAAAATACCTAGATGAGTGGTTCTAAACCATGGGTGATTTTGCACCCCAGGAGACATTTGACAATGTCTGCAGGCATTTGGGGTTGTCACAGATGTGTATGTGTGTGTGTCTGTGTGTGTGTGTGTGTGTGTGTGTGTGTGTGTAGGTGCTAATGACTGGGCTAATGTGTAGAGACCAGGGATGATGTTAAAATTCCTACAATGCACAGGACAGCCTCCCATGCCAAAGAATTATCCCATCCAAATTATAAGTAGTGTCAAAGTTGAGAATCCCTGACCTAGGTGAAATAAAATGTCCCAGTTCACTCAGATGCACTTTTCTATTTTGGGATAGAGTATAAATACTACTCAACATATAACTAGAAGACCAGGTGAGTACAGTCCTGCTTAGGTATCTTTGTTCTTATATTTTGATGTTTTCCTCTTTAAAATGATATTTTAATATCTATCTCATGGGGTTGTTATAAAAACTAAATATTACGTGTGTGGGAAAAACCCTTAATTCAGTATCTGAAAAATAGTGGTTGCTTAATAAATATTTATAGAATATGGTCCATGAACACACAGAAATGGGGTTTAGGGAGTGGAAATAAATAGAATTTACCCTAAATTATTCCTGAGCACCTCATTCTTTCTAAAGTCAGTACCTACGTCACTACTTCTAAGAACACTTTAAAGAGGGATAGGCATTGGCAAAGATCCAGGAAGGTGCACATACGTACTTTTTGTTCTTCTCGTTCTATGGCTGCATTGCATTTTTCTATTCCCCAGTTTCTCATAAAGTCTCTGAGATAGCCAAACAGGGTTCCAATTCCATATCCCATATAAGTGAACACCATAACATGAAGAGGCGCTTCCTCAAAGGATTCAACAATGTACTTTTCATAAATATGTGTCTTCCCATTTTGCTGAAAACACAAAAGAAAATCCAAGGTTAGCACTCTCCCATTACAAATATACTATGATACTTAAAGTTTTAGACTTTCAGCCTTTGAAATCTTAAGGAACATATTTAAGATTGTAAAAGTTGCTTGGAAAAATTGGAAATTGATCATTGGAGAGAGTGATTAGAAATGTAAATTTTATTTTACAGCCCCTAATGTAATAATTGATTCAAGCAAAAATTTTCAACAGATGTTCAAACCATTAGGTGAAAAGTTAACGAGGAATAGAGTGTTTGCAAGATGCTAAAGTATGACCTCATCGCTTACTTCCTAATCAAAAACTTGGGGTCATTACCCTAACCAAGTGATCAAATTACATCAACAATGTTGGAACAACCAGCTGCTCTACACTCTTTTTTTTTTTTCTTCCGAAAATTTTATTGGGGGAAAACTACAAAACATTGCTCTACACTCTTATTAAAATTTTGATACACAGCATCACCTAAGAAACATTTAACCTGAACTTAGTCAAGCTATTATATATGACTTCCATTTTGCAAAAAATACTGGGATAGAAGAACATGGTAAGAGATTTATGAGAAAACAACTAGATAATCCAGAATGTAGGATTTTCTATATGGCAACTGGCTTGGCCCTTTCAAAAAGTCCTATTCTCATAAAAGAAAAGGTGTAAAGAGGTCTTAAGAGAAACAAGGTGAAAGACATATTTTGAACAACTGTGGGAATCCAAGTGTGGACTATAAATAACCTTATTAAGTAAAGAGTTATTATTTTTGTTAGGAATGATAGTAATGTTATAGTTATGTAAGAGAATGTTTCAATCTTCGCTAATGCTTGCTGAAGTATTAAGGGGTGAAGTGTTATGACAGCTGTAATTTTCTTTCAAATTGCATATATATATATTCTTTCAAATTGCATATATGTATAACATTGTCAAAATTGCACATATATGTAAAGCAACTTTGGGAAAATGCTAACAACTGTTGAATCTAGATAGAGGCTATATAGATATTGATCATGTTATCTTTTTCCTAGTTTTCTATATGCTTGAAATTTTTTATATTAAAAAGTTTAAAAATTTTTACTTTCTAGTGGAAAGTATATTTTTAGCACAAAACCATTTGGTTACTGTTTAATTGATGTGCACATAGTAGTTCAATCAATATTTACTCAATGGGTTATTAAATAAAATTATTTCTAATGCTAATATTTAACTAAGTTTTAGTCAATAAATACTTATACATTCATTATTTTATTTACTAAATATAAGTCAATTTGCAGATTCCTCATTTCTTAATGAGATGATCCATAAAAAACATTGTGACCACATGGAATATATAACTTTTAGTGATTTACAAGAAATTGTCAAATGTCTGCTAATACTTAACATGTTAATTTAGCCTATTATATATATTTAGAATGATTTATTATATCATGTTAATTAGAAATACCATTTTTGCCATTCTCATAGCCTTTGCCATCACCTCAATCAACGCCGTTTTCCAGAGCATGTCATTTCCTCTACATTGTTTGAGATGCAGCAGTTTGAGAATCTCTGCGTGATTTAGTCACTGGAAATTTTATCCCAACCCACAAAATAGACGGAGAAAAAAATCAACCTGGTAGATGGATATTTTTGATCCCTACATTATTTGTTATTAAAACAATTTTGAAAAGACTTTTTATAGTGACATCTAACATTCGAATTCGTAAGTCAAAACAACACAAAATATTATTAAATATTTAAATTCCCTGCCCCCGTATTTATCCATTGTGTCAGGTTACCTTTAACTAACCTGATACAATGGAGAAATAACCCCAAAACTAACACTGATGGACATTGTTCCTGTCTAATGTGTCTTTCCCAAACACCATCTGATAGCTAAACAATGAAAATGAGAGGGCGTTGCTACATACGAGGTAAAGGGTAAATGAGAGGTTATAATTTTGCCTTGTATATAGGGCATTTATTGGGTGCATACCATGAGCACACAATGTGCTAGGCTCTGGGAATTCAAAGATGAGCAAGACAGACCCTGCTCATGCTCTTCCCTCTAACTGTCCTTACCCCAGTCATGTAGGTCTGACAGATGCCTCACCTTCCTATCCTAGTGCCAACCTTTGCTCCCCTCCTCTGCTCTGCTCTGCACTTGACCTTTGGACTACATTGGTCTCCAGCATTCCAGGTGACCTCCTGACCCAGTTAAGATCCACCTCCTGCATCCTTCCACATCCTGGGGACATGACATTGGCTTCCTTGCTGGATCTGTCCAGACTCTAGCAAAAGGGATCCTCATGAATAAGGATATGATGAAACTTTATGACTGTTTAGATATGAGACCAAGGAAGAGGAAAATGAAAAGTACCTGCAAGGAGCCATACAGTATTGTTGATAAAAAGAAAGGGAAGTAGAAGGAAGGCTGCTTATTGGAGGGAAGGCAGCGAGTCTGTAAGGGACATGCCACGTGGGAGTGGTGATCACTGGCAGAAATGGGATTGTTCCCAACAGTCAGGGATGCAGGAACAGATGAAGGCCCTGAGTAGAGTAGAGAATCTGGGAGCCAACTACCATGAGCCATGGTTTAAGCTGTGGTTGAAAGTGAATATGATGAGGGACAAATCATAAAGAGGGAAGAACAGTAGACTTGGGACAGAATTTTGGGACACAGTGCTTTTCTGGTATCATGGAAGAAGTGAGTAAAAGGAATCCAGTGTAGGTGACCACAGAACTTTGATTTAACCTGCTCACAGGAAAACCCCTTTGCTGACTTAGAGGATGGCTAAGTTGTATGGGTGTATGTAAAGGGTGAAACTTCGGGGACATTCAAGTCCCGCC
Source organism: Lepilemur ruficaudatus (assembly GCA_963574885.1). Taxonomy (NCBI): domain Eukaryota; kingdom Metazoa; phylum Chordata; class Mammalia; order Primates; family Lepilemuridae; genus Lepilemur; species Lepilemur ruficaudatus. Next base: position 9,404 of record CAUYRT010085527.1, on the reverse strand, counting down.
CATAATGATCAGCAGGTTTTCCTGTTCTCCTCTCCTGGTCCCATATCCATTTCTGAGCCCCACAGGTGGCCAAATCAAGAGAGCATTTCTCTTAAAATCCATGGGCAGTTTCTGCTTGAATCGGCTCTGAGGCAAGCCTGCAGTGGACACACCAGATGGTCTACCTAGCTGCAAACAAAATCCTCAGTTGGTTGCACAGACTGGGCCTACGTAACTATTTATTTGCCTCCGTGATTTGTTCTGGAAGAAAGTTACAACACAAAGGAGAAATTTTCAACAATGTCCATCAGCCCAAACCAATGTCTACTTTCTTCTCTTTCATATACATTGGTAAATTTTTAATTTAATATAATGTCATTTAATTAAATTTATTTGGCAGAAGGAAAATGAGATATCTCCATGGAGAAAAAAATTTATCTGGAAATGTACAGGTCTTCCTTAACAGATAGACAGTAACTCACTTACTATATTCCTTTACTTAAAATTGAAGTCAATCGCACCTGTCAGGGAGGATTTCTCAATCTGGTGTTGGATAGTTATTTTGAAATATGAGGTTTTGTCCTATCAAAGTGAATGAATCATAAAATCTCGCATGTAAATAACTTTGCATGTATTAAGCACTTCTTATTGCTGCAGACACAGCATTGTGATCTGTAATGTCCTTTGGCTTGTTCTGCCTTTTCTTTCACAGCCTTGAAAATAAATAGACCCTGAGCCACCTTGTCCAGTATGCCTAGTGACTTGGTACCCTGTGACACTCTGGAGTTTGTTTACTTTACTTGCTGTACTCCTGTCGTATCTGGAAATAAACAGGGTGCTGGATCGTGCTGGAAGGACCCACCTTTCCAGACCATTACTCTCCTATTGAATTTGGCAGTTCTTTTACTACCTGCCTGCTTTGCACTGTCCTGGGCTATGTGAAATCTATAAATACAGTCTGTTTCTCCCAGAATTGATAGTACAATAAGGTTTTGTGTGTGTGTGTATGTGTGTGTGTGTGTGTGTGTGTATGTGTGTGTTGGGGGCACAAATGACCACAACATAGAGCAAAATGTGAATGTCAGAAGGATGCCACAAACCATATCACATTAAGTGATCAGGAGTAGCTTCTTGAAGGAGGTTCAACTGGACCTGGCCTTGACAAGAAGTAGAGCATAACAGTGGAAAGGACTTGCTTAGGAATCAGACTGCCTGGGTTCAAATCCAGGCACTTTCCTTTGCTGACTGTGTGACCTTGTACAAGTCACTTAACTTCTCTGGGCCTCAAATGTCTCCAACATAAAATGGGGCTAGTAAGGTTGTTTTGAAAATTAAATGAGATAACATATGTGAAGTACCTGCCACAACACAAAACCTCATTAAATGTTAGGATTTTAATTAAATCTTCTGAATAGAAAGATACAACAAACTGTTCTAGTGGATGCTGCTGCTTTTAGAGGACTATTTGAGAAAGAAGAGAAAGAACATATATATACACATATATATATGTGTGTGTGTATATATATATATATATATTTAGAGAGAGAGAGAGCATAGGTAGATAGGTAGCCTTGGTCAATACTTACACACAGGGTGAAAGCAAATGGGAAATGGGAGGAAGAGGTGGGTGGCTCAAGGGGAAAGAGTGGTGGGAGATTGAGATACTGAAGTTCAACAAGACTATTCTACATGGGGACTCTCATAAGAACATTTGAGCAAGTGATTTTATCAGCCTGTTGTCCCTGCAGTTTTATCAGACTGCAGAGATTTAAGGAGAGAGGGACAGTGGAGGCAATGGGGCAGAGAGCTGTGACTTCTTATTAAAGAATTGTGGTAGAGAAGAGGCTGGAGAAGGTGGCAGCTTTGGTTACTAATAGAGGAGATACTTATTTTGCAATAAATATTGAGTGTATATAGGAGCTGAGGAAAATATCCGATAGATTAAGGATAATTGTAGAGAAAGGTAAGAGATATAGTTCCTGGAGCAAAGCCCCTTGAAAAAGACAAGTTGAAGAGCACACGTGACTATCCTGACCATAAGGACACAGACTATCTCAGTAGCACTTTGAAAAACTTGTGTTGCAAGTTTTCTGCTCTAGTTCCTTGGGGTATGACAAAAAAGGATGAGCACATTTAAAACCAAGTAAATGCTGCAGATTCATCACCCATTCACAAGCACACTTTTGTTTTCAGACGGAGGTGGCCCGTGTAACATGGCACATTTCGTTACGCTGCTAGGTCGGTCCTTGGAATGAAAAGTCAAGATGAGAATGAGTGGGAAGAGGAGGCTTTCAGGCTTTGGTTCCTCTACAAGGGCAGGAAGCTGAGAGATAAGGTTGGATCTGGGATGATGAAATGCCAAAGGAAACCTAGAGCAATGGAGCTAAAGTGAGAGTCGTGTTCCTTTCTGAAGGGGAACGCAGGCAGAGTTTTCCACATTGTGATCATGAGTTGGCATAGATGCTCCTCTGAGGTACTCTGCTCAGAGATTCTCCTCTGAGGGAGAACACAAACCTCCAAGGATACTGGCATTTTGGGAATGAGTCTCTGCCTACATTGTAGCAGTTAGGTTTTGAGCAGGGAAACAGCACCACTGTGAATGATATGGAATAACAGACCTATTCTAAATATTATACTGTATTCAAATATGGGAGCTGGTTAAAAATCTATGGAAGGGGAGATCATTTTCCTAATTGTGGCATAAAGGGCTCCATAAGCCCTCTTCACAGTAAAAAAAAGTCATAACTTGGAAAAATTATAAAAATAGAACTTTTTAAAGTATTTGGATATTGTCTTAAGAGCATATAGCAAACGAAGAAACATTTATTCAAGCAAATCTACTGACTATCAAAAAAGAACAGCGAGTGTCTGTGGCATTGAGCTATAACCTACTCTTTCCTTCTACCCCTCCACCCACTAGCTCAGCATGTACAAAGTTCTATTCTGAGCAGGTATGGCCAAGAAGATGGGGCTCCCTCTCCCCTGTTCCAGACCAGGGACATAATATTTTCTTTAGGGGGGCAAGCTGCCACAATTTCTCATTGCCCCCCAGCTCTGTTTTGCAGAGGCTAAATTCCATGCAAGCGTGGCTGAGAGGTTGGGGATTCACTTCCTCCAATGAGCGCCCCTCTTATGGTGAAGACTCTATACTAGGCATGGTGTTCTAGAAATAGTGAGGCCCCAATTATCCTTACCCCGGCTCACTAGCAGGATAGCGGTTCCATGGTGGGAGACGAAAGCCAAGAAGACCAGAGTCTACTGCCCCACCCAGAGCCCTGATCATAAAGTAAGCATGTCACATCTAGAGAGGCAGGCCACTGTCCTGCTGCTGACTATGCAGCAGTGGCTCAATGGCTTTGCCTAGGGGAAGAGGTAGACCATAAGAACAGAGAGTTCCAAGGCATTCCCTAAGAGAACTGATTTTATTTGGGACAGAGGGCATGGAAGTTCAAGGCTAGACAGTACTCTTGAAAAACAATGGAGAGTTTGGTGGCAAACAATTTAGAGGAAACTACCAGCTCCACAAAAACAACAAGCTAAACTGTAGATAGTTAGTTTAGCCAGAGCAAACCAGAGAAATAGCTGAAAAGAGCCATCCTGGGGTCAGAACAAACCTCAAAGACTGGCCTCAAAAGCTATCCATGCCAAGGATCATTAGTTTAATTGGATCACATTGTGAAGCAATTTATGCCCCAGGCACTGTCAAAACCAACAGAACAATCAAGTGAAAACTAATAATTGGGAATGATACCAAATCAAGGCAGATAGCTTTACAGAGAGATTAGGGAAAGAGATAGTAACGGAAAGCCTCTCTAAAACCAGTCATTTCAATGCACATGCTGAAGGATACACCTCTAATGAGCAACATTACAAGTTTCACACTGCAAGGTAAATAGAGTTTATGAAAATAGCTCATCCAAATCACTAAAAAATAAGCAAATACAAATACAATCCTCTGAGGAGGGTGATTAGTAATCAGAGTTGCTACAATATTATTTAAAATGTTTAGTTTTAAATAAAAAAAATGAGACATACAAAGAAACAGGAAAATGTGACCTCTACAAAGGGAGAATAAAGCAGGCAATAGAGACTGCCTGTGAGAGAGACTAGGAACATGGACTTAGTAAAGACATCAAGGCAGCCACTATAAATATGTTCAAAGAACTAAAGGAAACCATGTTGAAAGAAGTAAAAGAAGGTTTGATGAGAATGTCTCATAACTTAAAAAATCATGATGAAAAAATAGGAATTATTAAAAAGAACTAAATGAAAATTCTGGAATTGAAAAGTATAATAATAAAAACAAAAAACTTACTAGAAGAGCTCAACAGCGAATTTAAGCTAGAAGAAAAAAAATTACGAAACTTTAGCACATTGAAATAAATGGAATTTATAAAATCCAAAAATCAAAGAACTGGGGTGGGGGGAGGGAAATGAAAAGAAAAATGAACAAGGCCTCTGAAAAATGTGGGATACTATTGAGTATAACAACTTACACATAATAGGAGTGCTAGAAGGAAACATTAGAAAGGACAAAAAAGAATATTTCAAGAAATATTGGCTAAATAGTCCCCAAATTTGATAAAAAACATAAACCATATTCCTGGAAACTTAATGATATCCAATTAGGATAAAGGCAAACAGATCTACTACCAGGCATGTTATAACAAAAATGTTGAGAAGCAATGATAAACAGAAAACCTTAAAAGCAGCAAGAGAAAAACAATTCGCCACATACAAATGAACCCCAGTAAGATTAACAGCTTTCTTCTGAACAGAAATAATGGAGGCCAAAAGGCAGTGGGAGTACAAGTTCAAAATGTGAAAAGATTTTTTAAAAAGTCAACCAAGAATCTTATATTGGCAAAACTGTCCTTCAAAAACAAAGTCAAAAGGCAAATATTTGAAGATAAACAAAAACTGAGAGAATTTGTTAATAGCAGATCCACCATACAAGAAACACTAAGGGAAGTTCTTTAGGCTAAAAATAAGTGACCTCAGACAGTAATTCAAATCCACCAAAAAAAAAAAAAAAACCACAAAAAAACCCAGAGCACAGCCAAAGGTAATTATGAAATTATAAAAATGTAAATACATATTTCTTCTCTTTTCTTCTATTAAATACTTTTAAAATAAATTGTATAAAGCAATATGTATAATTTCATTGTTAAGCCTATATATAGATGTAGAACATATTAGATAATAACAACACAAAGGAATCGGATGTGAGCAAAGATATATTGGATTAAGGAAATGATACAAGATGGTAATGAGAATCTACAGGAACTAATAAATAAAATCAGAAATGATAAATAGTAAGGTAAATAAGAAAATTGATATAACAAACTTTCTTAATATGTATACACACACACATACATATATTTGGTGTTCGTTCTTCTTTCAGCCTCTTTAAAAAGACATAAGATTATATAACATAGTAATGACAACTAATTGTCTATTTTATATAATATATAGATGTAATATTATGACAATAATAGCACAAAAGTGTGGAAGACTATATAGAAATAACATTTCTATAACTTACTGCATTTAAGTTTGTATAAATTTGAAGTTGATTCTGGTAAGTTAACATATATATAAAAAGCCCTGGAGCAACCACTAAGAAAACTCAAAAAGTATGTAAAAAAGTCATTAAAATAATTAAAATATCACACTAGGAAATATTCACTGAATACAAAAGAAAGCACTAACGTGAGAATGGAGAACCCAAGAGGACAAGAGACATACAGAAAGCCAAAAGTAAATTCAACTATCTCAATTATAACAGTAAACATGAATGTATGAAAAAATCCAATCAAGTGGCAGATTGTCAAAGTGGATAGAAACAAAATCAAATTCAACTATAAGCTGTCTACATTAGACGCAATTTAGATTCAGAGATTCAAATACGTTAAAAGAATGGAAAAAGAGATATCATGAAAACAGTAACCATAAGAAAGCTGGAATGGCTCTATTAGTATAAGATAAAAAAGACTTTAAAACAAAACTTTTACTAAAGATAAAGATGAACATTTTATAAAACTAAAGTGGTCAATCCATTAGGAAGATGCAACAATAATAAACATATATGTGCTTACCATGAAACCCCCAAAATGTATGAAGCAAAAACTAATAGAAATGAATAGAGAAGTAGACAATTCCACAATATTAGAGATTTCAATATCCTACTTTTAGATAAGATTGGGCATGTTCAGGTGGTACGGCTATAGACCAATATCCTACCTCCAATAATGCATAAAACAAGGGGGCAGAAGACCAGCAAGGGAACAGAGGACTTGAACAGTATTGTAAACCAACTAGACTTAACAGACATGTATACAACATGGCTCCCCAAAACAGCAAAATGCACATTTTCTAAGGGACACATGGAACAGCTAGTTACACAACAAGCGTCAATAAATTTAAAAGGCTTGGAATTACACAAAGTATGTCCTGTCTAACCACAATGAAATTCGATATCAATAACAAAAAAATTAGAAAATTTACATAAATGTTGAAATTAAATAACATACTCCTAAATATTAATTGAGTCAAAGAAGAAATCAAAGGAAATTAGAAAACACATTGAGATACATGAAAATGAAAACGCATATACCCAAACTTATTGGACATAGCTACAGCAGTGCTTAATGGGAAACTTAAAGCTCTAATGCCTGTATTAATAAAGAAAGATCTAAATCAATAACCTACCACTTTACCTTAAGACACTGGAAAAGAAGAATAAAGTTAAAGCAAGCAGGTAGAAGGAAATAATAAAAATTACAGTGGACATTAATGAACTGGATAATAGAAAAAAGCTGGCCCTTCAAGTAAATCAATCAAATTGACAAGTTTTACCTGGGTGTACCAAGCAAAAAGTGAGAAGACTCAAAGTATACTAAAACCAGAAATAAAAGAAGGACATTACTACTGACCTTGCGGAAACAATATTAATTATAAGGTAATATATGAATAACTATATGTCAACATATTAGAAATGAGACATTCTAAGAAAGACACAAAATACAAAAACTGACTCAATAAGAAGTAGAAAATCTGAATAGACCCATAACAAATGAAGACATTGAATTAATAATTTAAAACTTCCCACAGAGAAAGCCCAAGCCCAGATGTCTTCACTGGCAAATTCTACCAAACATTTGAAGAAGAATTAATTCCAATTCTTCACAAATTCTTCTAAAATGTTAAAGAAGAGGAAACATTTCTAAGTTCATTATATGAGGGTTGTATTACCTTTATCTTATATAAAGATATCACAGGAAAAGAAAACTATAGACTGATATCTTAAATATGCTGATGAAAGTAATTTTTAAACACAATGTGGCAGAATACAGTTAGTAATCAACATATACTCATTATGTTCTCTCCCTTTTCCAGCCTCCCTTGCAATTATGATGGGCCATGTGAGTCATTCTGGCTAGTGGGCTGTGAGTGGAAATGGCACATCTCACTTCTGGGCTGAGGCAGTCAAGAGCTGGTGTGCCTCATCCATCTCTCTCTTCCTCGCCCATGGAATCTTACAGGCCACTGGATCCAGATGGTAAAGCTACTAGGTGGAGAAGTGGTCCATGATCTTCAATACATGTGTGATCAGTATGACTCATTGTCTTAGGCCAGTGAGATTTATGTCTTTTCTGTTGTAGAAGTTACCATGATTTACCCTGATTAATTCACCCATCTATATAGTTAAAATATAAAGATGCTTTCAAGGATAAAGACCTCCCGCATCTCCAAGACTCATTTTATCCTTGATAACCTGAAGTGAGTGTTCTGTTGTAGGGGATAGGCTTTAAGAGATAGTAAGAGATTCACACTTCATTTATGGTCATGTAGAAGCACTTCTTCCTTCAGAACCCTGAACAAGCCCTGTGGTCCAGTTGCCATTACTGCAGAAGAAATAAAACATAGGAGTGGGGTGCAAATTTGGGTTTCATGAATTTAAACCCTGAGATATGAGTGCAAGTGTCTCTGTACAGGACCACAAATTCTTCTTTCAAATAAATCATCTGGTAGGGTTTGTTATGAGATGAAGACCCTTTTGGTTGCCTACCTTATGGCCACACCCTACACTCTGTATTGTAAGAAAAGCTTTGGTGTTCAGTTGAAGGTGCCTTTCCCTAGCCTTGGGGGTTAAAGAATGATTAGTACCAGATGGCCATAGTAGTCTTGCCAGTGACTGGTTTACACATGAGTATGATGATCAGTCCTGGCCAATGGGAACTGAGGAACAGTCCACCGGGTGGCTTCTGAGAAAAATAGATGGGGAAAGAAAAACTGTTTTTTTTCCAGACATTGTTGTGTGTGCTTGGAATTTCTGGAATTGTGTCAACCATCTTGTGGCCATAAGGGGAAGACATTTGGTAAAAGATGATAGAATGAAGAGATGGTTCTTGATGACATTGTTGAGTCACTGAATCAACAAAACCAGGGACCCACCCAATGCTAGACTTCTTATTATGTGAGAATAACAAAAACCTCATTTTTAATCTACCAATATTTGAGTCATCCATTACTTACAGCTGAAAGGATCTCATTAATCAGTTCCCATCCCTAGTCTAGGGAGTGACAAAAATTATAGACTAAATATAAGGCTGACTCATGGGCCTCAGTGGAGAGGGCAGGATTGATGGCCGTCTACCACACAGGTATATACTCATTCGAGTTGCCTATGCCCCAAATCCATTCTGGTTGGTTAATGAGTTCCCTGTCCTGATTGGTAAGTACAGGTGACCCTCACAAGAATCGAAAAACACCACATGTACTCATCATTAAATTGGAATGAATCAATCAACACTTATGTGCACATATGGAAATAATATTCATTGGAAATCAAGCAGGTGGGGGGGAGATGAGGAGACAGGTAAATCCACACCTAATGGGTACAATGTGCACTATCTCGGGGATGGTCATACTTTGACTCAAACAGTACAAAGGCAATTTATGTAACCAAAATTTTTGTGTCCCCATAACATTCTGAAATAAAAAAAAAATAGCTTATACATTAAACATTACCAATAACTTCAACTTTGGTCTTTTGCACAGCTGGGGTGTGCAGATAACTTCCCTTTATATTAACTCAAGTTACATTTGCATGCTAGTAGGAAAGTACCCTTTATGGAATCAAATTAGTACAAAGCCATGGGAGAAAACAAATCTTTTCTACTTAGAAGAGGCATGTCAATTCAATTTAACACACACACAAAAATTCTACATTAAAAAAAAAAGAAAAGAAAAACATGGAAGTTAGGGGTGCCAACCCCTGTGCAGTAAAAAATACATGTATAACTCTTGACTTCCCTAAAACTTAACTACTAATATCCTACTATGACTAGAAGCTTTACTGATAACATAAACACTTAATTGCCACACATTTTGTATGGATATACCATACAAATATACCATAC
>CAUYRT010085525.1:0-26623 GCA_963574885.1 Lepilemur ruficaudatus | reverse complement strand
ATTAATTTCTTTCTTTCTATTTATAGTAGAGATGGGGTCTCACTCTTGCTCAGGCTGGTTTCGAACTCCTGACCTTGAGCAATCCGCCTGCCTCAGCCTCCCAGAGTGCTAGGATTACAGGCGTGAGCCACCGCGCCCGGCCAAGTGTACCATTTTTTAATCTTTTATACTGTATATTTACTGTAACTTTTCTATGTTTAGATATATAAATACTGACCATTGTGTTACAACTACCTACATTATTCAGAACAGGACCCTGCTGTACAAGTTTATAGCCTAGGAGCAATAGGCTATGCCATATAGCCTAGGTTTATAGTAGCCTATACCATCTAGGTTTGTGTAAGTACACTCCATGATGTTCACACGATGAAATCACCTAACAATGCATTTCTTAGAATGTATCTCTTTTGTCAAGCGATATATGACTGTATGTGTGTGTGTGTGTGTGTGTGTGTGTGTGTGTGTGTGCATTGATCTAGTGCCACACAGCCTTCCTTTGACAATGGAAGAGGCACTGTAATGCATTTTGGCCTTGGAGTTGAGTAGCACTGGAGTCAAGTCCAGGTTATGTTATTTATCAGCTGGGTGATATTGGGCAAATTACTTAACCTAGCTGTGACTCTACGCCCTCATCTGAAAAATGGGAAGAATAATAAGTACCTCATAGAATTATGAAGATTTAATGAGGCAATACACAAAGCTGTCCCCACAGAACTTGGCATTGAGGAAGAGCTCAATAAATGGTAGCTATTATTATTAGATAAAACTCATATACCAGTCATTCAAACACAATTTTTATTGAATTATCATTATGAGTAAGACACTGTATAGACACTTAGCAGAATGCAAACATTAATACCACATATTTCCTGCTTTGGAGGGGCTTATATCTATTTGGGTAGGTAGATGCATAAATAACTGTAATGGATAATAAAACACGATAAAGTCTATTCTCTAAAAGAGAGGCTTAATAAAGAGTTGTGGGAGTCCACAAAGTAAACAGATTGGTTTCTGCTGAGAAGATGAGGGAAGCCCTCTTGAAAAGGATGTCCTTGGTTTTTGAGTCTTGAAGAATGAATGGAATTTGAATGTGTAGAGAGTTGAATGTGCAGAGGAATAAAGGTATAGAAACAAGAATAGGAGACAGAGATGACCAGCAGTTCTGGTTGTTGGGAGGTGTATGTGGCAATCTCATGGAAAAGAAGTTTGCAGAATAGGTTGGAAGAAGACAATTGAGGGCACTGAAGGCCAACCTCAAGAGATTGGTTTTTATTTGGTATGAAATGGGAGTCTGGCTGTAGCACCCATGCCCTTGACCACTAATCGCACAGTTTGCTGCTCTAGAAGGTGAGAGCAGAGAGAGAGGCCCAGGAAGGAGGCCACATCGAGGGCAGCTGAGACTGAAGGCCTGAAGTAATATGACTAAAGGAGAACCATGGTGCAGGGAGACAACCATGAGGACCATGACAGGGTAGCATTGACAGGACTAAGTAACTAGTTTCATTTCACATAATGAGAAAATGAGAAAGAAGATTCAAATGCGGCCCACTTTGTTTCTGGAAGGAAGACAGTTAAGGGGATTCCTGTGTGAAGGCAGCACAGCAGGAAGTGATCCAAGAGAATGAATGCTGTCATCTGGCAGATCCATGGGTGATGGATAAACTAATACTGCACAAGTATACTGCACAAGTATTAGTTTATCCATCAACAAAAGTAAAGATTTGCAGGGTTATTTTAGATTAAATAAAATACATAATGCTCCTAGAAGTGGCTAGAATACAGGAGGCACTCAGTAAACATCCATCTCCTTTCCTGCTGAGAAGCTCAGTGAGCATGGATGAGAGCAGGGCAGGGAGAAGGGTGGAGGAGGAAGATGCTGCCACAGAGAGTTAACCTCTCCTGTTCTGGCCAAAGTTTCTCTGTTTTTAGGTACTACACAGGGGACTTGCAGGGAAGGTGAAAGTTGAGAAGCAGAGACTGAGGTTGGAGTTGGCTTAAAGCAATCCTGGACTCCCATTTGCATGGTCGGGTTGAGTAAGGAAGGAGAGAGAAGGGAAGATGATTGTTGGAGAGAAAAGGAAGCTTCTTTAGCCTGGTGATGGAACTGACATTCTGACATTAGGGCTCACCGTGAAGGCATGTTAAATAAGAGAACAATGCCTATGTACAGAGTTCCTTTACAAATAACCCGCCGACACCTGGGAAATGTCTTTGGTCACATGCTACAAAGTGACTTTGTGACTAGTCTGGGCTATAAACTTAAAATTTAGATAAGGGCTGATGGATTTTAAACCTTTAAGGAAGCTCTGGAGCCTCATTCCACAAGGAGAGGGGGAGTCCTTCCTTAATACACTTCGCTGCTGCTGAACCAGGTGCCATTTTAGTTACCAGACTCAGAAAGAGCCAAAGCAGGCACCAGTATCACAGAACGGATGAGATTAGATCAATTCTATAGGTGGATTCCCAGGGAAATGAGACAACCTGCAAAAGATCTGAACCTACAAACTATTCCTCAGATTGCTGAATTGGCTTACTTGTGGAGATGAAAGAACAAAGAAAAGGGTTGCTCAAAAAGAGGGAATGTTATGAACTTTCTGAAAAAAAAGGCAAAAGAGGAGGAAAAAATCCCTTAGAGAAAAAGCTGGATAAAGCTTATAGGGAATCCTTTACCTACTAAATAGTCACCTCAGAAAGACACCTCAGAAACATTAAGCAAGGTTTACTGAAGCATCTGAGAGACTAAACAGAATTTTTTTAAATGCCTAAAACAGTGGGCCTGAGCTACCTCAGGTTATAAAGCAGCAGAAATGTTGTTCAGCAACCACATCACACTTCTCTTCTGGATGAAGCCTGCATCTCCAGACCTAGCCTCCGCCCTATAAATATCCATGGTTGCACCTCATTCTAGCGCCCACACCTCTTTATTCTTGGCTGTTGCTTCCTGGTCAACCTGGATTTTGTAGACATGCTTTGTCCTTAGATAAGAAACTCCTATGATTTGAACCAGCCACCACAGACCTTAGGGCCCTGTATCTGCAGCTGATGACTCTAGCTCACCAGTACAAGAGCAATTCTCAAAGCATGGTCCATGGAGCCCAGGTCCCTGAGATACTTTCCTGGTACTCGAAAGATCTTCCCTTTTCCAACTAGGCAAGATTTTCTTTATAAGCTTCAATCAAAAGTACTTTGGGAGGCAAAGAGAGGAGGGTCATTTGAGGTCAGAAGTTTGAGACCAGCCTGGGCAACAGCAGGACCTTGTCTCTACAAAAAATAAAAAAATTAGCTGGGCATGGTGGCACACACCTATAATCCCAGCTACTCAGGAGGTTGAGGCAAGGGGAACCCTTGAGCCCAGGAGTCTGAGGTTGCAATGAGCCATGATGACACCACTACACTCTAGCCCAGGCAACAGAATAAGACCATGTCTAAAAATAAACAAAGAAATAAACTAACTAACTACAAGGACATCTTGCAACACACAGTGAATGCTGGCACACATATGGCAATCCAACGGTCTTTTATAAAGCCAGACATTTTTAAAAGATTGGCAAAAAGGTAAAACAGTCATATTCCTCACAATTTTTTTTTGAAAAATACAATTTCTAAATATCATTTGTACTAACAAATAATGAATTTATTATGTTATATTTAAGTCAATTAATTATATTTTAAAATTTCTCAATTTTAATTGAAAATATCATTAATAGAAATAACCCATCTAAAAAAACATAACAAAGCAAAAGCTCTTTGGAGGTCCTCAATGATTCTTGAAAGAGTATAAAAGGATCTTCAAAAAGTTTGAAATCTGCTGTTCTAGAAGGATGGCATCTATTTTGTATTCCATGTAGGCTAAGATTTCCTCTTGGCTAAGGGGTTAAGATTCTTCAGACAGTTACATTACAAAAACTGCCAACCAGGTATTGTGGGGAGATCCTCACTCTGGTAATCCAGTTCCCAAATTGACTGTCCTTTGGAAAATAAATACAATGCTGTTCTCTATACTCTTCAGAACTTTTATAAAGAAATTAAAATATAACCACAATTCACAGAAACTGCAATAAAATCCCAGCTTCTGACCACAACTGGAATTACTTTCAGCCACCTGGCTAACTACAGCTCTAGTCTTATCTGATCTAGTTTATTTCAGGTTGTTAATAGCTGCAGTGCAAGTGTCAACTGCCAAGCTAACATAAGATTGCCTCTTAGAGCAGTGATTCTCCAGGTGCCCATTCTTGAGCCCCACCCTAGATCTCCTGATGTGGAATCCCAAGTTTGAATCTAGGAAACCTTCATTTTTAATAAGGACCCCAAGTGATAGGTTGTGCAGCTGAGTTTGGAAACTAAGAGTATCTTGCTTCAGCAGAGCTCCGAAATTTACCACCCGAATTCATCTTTTTTTTTCTTACAAAGCAGTAGCCTTTACAAATGTTTCATGACTCAGATACACTCGTACTGCCAGTTTTCCATTCTTAACTATTTCATTTAAGCTTCTGAAATATGTTTAAATACCAGAGGCAGTTGTTTTGTCCCAGTTTTTGCTAATTCTCCATTGGATTCCATGTCTTCCAGTGAAAGACAATCTTTGCACGTTGTTTATAAAAGAGACCATTTTGTCACAAAACCACCATAATTTGAACACAGTTAAGTACCAAAATATTATCAACAATAAGATAACCAGGGTTGTTGTCATCACCACAAACAAGGAAAGGAGGTAGGTGAGGTTGCAACTCTACCAGACCTGGAGGCAGTAACCAGAGTGGGTGGGAAGAGCCAGGTCAATGAATATTCACTTCCAAATGCTTCCCAGGACATCCCTGGTGTCTTGTCTTGGGATCACCCCTCCCCTTGGGGAGGAAAGGAGAGACAGCCTCATATTAGACCTTGGATGTGGACTGTTTCAAGAATGAACTCTGGCTCCCTTGCTGCCCGGGACTTGCAAGTGAGATTATATTGGAGACCATACTGGGTGTTTTTTTTTCTTTCTTTCTGTTTTGTTTTGCTTTTGTTTTTCATAGTAGACAGGTCCTTAAGAGAGACATAGAGGGGAGCAAAGCAGAGCAAGCACACATAAATGTGCAGGGGTAGATGAGTTAGCTTCAGAAGCCTGGGTACGATGGTGGTAATAAAGGCCTTTGATTTCTTTTAAATTATTTATACTTGGCTCATTTTTTAAGTAGGCATCTAATTTATAATAGAAACAGAGACTCGAGAAGGAAGCCATCCATTCCTCTCTCCCTGTCAGCGCCGGTTGTTTCCTGCAGAACATTTTGGAGTGCTCCGTCTTGCAGACACTCTGTCTAAGTCTGTTCCACAGGAGCCTAATGCAGGAGTGGTGCTTGATCAACGTGCAGAGCCGCCAGAGCAGCAGCAGCAGCACTAAGAGCCCAAGTAGGCAGAATCCCAAAGACGGGACTTTACCACTCACTCTGAAAGACAACCGCCCATTTGTATTGACTTGCTCTGGGAAAGTATTTCCTGAGACCCTTTCTAAAGTTCCCCCTCTCTTCTCTTTATGCCATTACTAGTAGTTAGGGCTTTTGGCTGTCGTTGATGGAGAGGTGTATATGCCATCATTTCTAAGTGCTCCTGGAAAGTGCTGACTTGGCAATCCTGGAGACAGAGGGTTTTAGATATCCCCAGAAGAGGCAAAACCTAAGCAATGGCGGCCAGAGTTTTCCACAATGGCTTGCCAACAGGTTTCCAGCTTGCTTTGTAAAGCTTAATTCTTGACTTAGATTTAGGGCCTGGAGAGGTGATTTGAATTGGAAGGTGTGATGGTCCAGCTAGACAAGCCCAGATTAATTTCTCATGAACCAAAGAACAGCCAGACATAATTATCTTGATTGCTTGATGCCTTATTTAACTTCTCCTAGTAACTCTACTGACTGCTCCCAAATACTCATTTGATTTTCAAAAATATTGTCAGGTAAAAGTTTGATGTTTTTAACTTCTTCCATTACAGCTAAAATGTGTGAGCATGAATTGGGGAGATGCCTTTAGTAAGAAGCCAAAAAATAATTTATAGAAAAATCCTCTAAGATGTATCTATCCTTCCTCCCTTCTCACATCCCACATTCCTGAGGGGAAATGGGAGAGAGCTAGCTACTGAAGCCTATTCAAGATTTATTACAAAAAAAAAATCTTTGAGACAAAGAAGAGCTGAACATGATAGGAATTGTATCTAATCATGTTGAATTCCCTTGAAAACTGCCTCTTGGAAAATTCTGATTCTTCTTTTCTATTCCAATCTCTCTGCAACTTGAAACAAGCTTCCTGTTAGAAATAATAGTATTACATTAAAAATATAAACAATTATTAAAAATATATAGTCTTAGAAACCATTAAATTAGTTCCTTAAGCAGGTTTATTACTTTTCTGCATACTTGCATGAAAATTTATCTTCTACCAATTTGATGTAAAATAGCCAAGATCAGATTTATTTATCTTATCAATACCATTATTTTGTACTGTCAGATATTGAGAATATTACTGGATAGCAGGTATAGTTCTTCAAAAAACAGACTCTCCTCTCCACTTCCCCACTGACTTACCAATGCTGAGCAATTATTTTGTTTGTTGAAAAATAAGCTTAGTCTTATATCAAAGGCTCTGCCGCACCTATAGTGATTTAGATTTCAAATGTGGCTAATTTATAAAACAACCACATTTCATTGTTCACAGCAGGAATCAGGTACTTAATACAAACTCCATTCAGAACACAGTTTCTTTTCTTGGGCCTTTTGCTTTCAGAAAAACCTCTCGCTAATACTAAGAAATGTTTCCTTTCTTTCAGCCTCTCAAAGCTCAATCACAGAGGCTCAGTAGAACGACGTTTTGACTCCATATTGGAGAACCACAGACCTGGCCAGAATACAGCCACCTGCATTTTGGATGGCTGAGAGGGTTCTCAGAGGCTGACAAGTGGTGCAGTTCATGAGCACTCCAGATTTTCCACCCAATAAACCTACAAGAATAGCAAACCAGGCCCAGGAGACATTGATTGGAAAGCAAGAGTAGGAGAGAGAAAGAGTGTGCACAGCATAATCTGCTATAGGACATTTGTCTCATGACTGAAACAAGATGGCAGGCAGAGTGCATGCTCAAAGAAGGAAAGAAAGGGGAAGCTGGGAGTTTCTAAAATAATTTTAGCAGAGAGAGAGTCACAGCCAGAGAGACTGAAAGATGGAGACAGGAAAGGGTTTGGGAGGAAGAAACGGTGGAAAATAGGAGGACATGACTGGGTGATTTAGCCATGTTAATCATGTAGCTCTGGGACTTTTTTCTTTTTAAAAAGAAAGAAAAAAGAAGACAGTCTTACTGTCACCTGGGCTAGAGTGCAGTGGCCAGATCATAGCTCACTGTAGCCTCGAACTCCTGGCCTAAGGCGAACCTCCTGCCTCACTCTCCGGAGTAACTGGGACTATAGGTCGACACCACCACACTTGACTAATTTTTCTATTGTTCGTAGAGCTTATTGTAGTTTTACCTCCTTTCCTTGGTTCTTTATTTTCAATTAGAGTGAGTTTTTTTCCTATCCAAAATCTTATGTATGTCTTGACAATTTTTTCTTTCATTCCTCAATTAGCGTAAGAGTTGGACTTTTCTCACTGAATCCATCACCCATCTCGGGCCAGACACATGACCTCCTATATCTGAAACAGTTCAGAAACACAATTCCATTTTATTAAATTTTCTAAGAAGAAATTACTTTCCATATTTATATTCATTTCTACATACAAGTTTGGAACCTAGTGTTTCTCTAAAGAAGGAGAAGGATGAAGAGAAAGAGGATAAGAAAGATGAGAAGAAAGAAAAGAAGTAGAAACCAATATCTGTAGGACTTCGCCCTAAGTGTTAATGTCATTTGAATGAATGGGCTGATAGCTCATGAAGAACGATCCATGCAAAAGTACCTGGGTTCAGATGGAGCTGTCAGCTTCAAAAAGCATAAGAACCAGGCAGCATATAGAAATTTTGGTGGGGAGTACACAAACACCCTCCTGCAGATGCTAGTGTCACGATGATTCTGCTCCATCAATCTTTCCTCACTTATCACTCTGTTCAAGAAAAAAATCCCCAAAAGACGGAGTATAGCCCAGTTTGGGCCATGGACTTGCCCTTTGGCCAAGGGGCAGGAATGGAAGATGGGGCACAAGGGCACTGTGATTTACAGTTCCACCAGGACTACAGAGAAGAAAAAGAGAGAGAGAGAATATGAGACAATAAGTGCTGAGCTGCCAAAATTCACAAATCTCTACTTTATCACTCAAAAGACTTTCAGCTCTGAACTCGTCTCTAGCTCCTTCAAAAAATAAACGGACTTATTTGTTTTCCAACCAACTCCAAGTGGGATCTAACATACCTAAAATGCGCTGGGACTCTTATCTACCTCGTTCTGGCTTATGCCTGAGATTACATAAACTTTTGGCAGCCACTTTACATTATATGTTTATATGAGTGCAAAGTCAGCTGAAACCACAAGTCTTTTTCATACGAATTGTATTTAAGTCAAGATTTACTAACTGTGCACTAACTTAACGTGTACAGCTGATTTTTTAACTTAAATGTAGAATTTGACATTTATGCTTATTAAGTTGCATCATTAATTTCAATCTACCAGAACCTTTTCAAAATCTCAATCCTGTCATCCAATAATTTGGCCACTTCTCCAGACGTGGAGCCATCATGTGCAAATTTATAAGCTTCTGTAGCAAGTGGTGGTTTAAGAGGGCTAGGAAGGCAGACAGCCTTTATTTGCATCCACACTTCACCATTTACTAGCTTTGCAAACTTGGACAAATTTCTTAGTCCTTCTGGGTCTCAGTTTTCTTATTTATAAATTAGGAATAATACTACCTGCCTTGTAGGTCTTTTTTTTTTTTGAGAAGGTTAAATGAACTTATACAAGTTAAAAAGCTAAAAGCATTCAATAATTGTTTATCAATATATTATCTATTGTCAGAGATGAAAATGTATAGAATGGAATCCTGGCAGAGCCCTTCCTTTCATATGAACACTATCTGCATATCACTAAAAATTATCAATATATCTCTTCCACTTCTCAACCCAAATCTAAGAACAATATTAATATTTAGCTGTGTTCTCCCATATCATTTTAATAGGATGCCGCTCTGTGTACCCTATTCCACTGCATCCAGGGCAAACTGTCCAACGGCTGCTTATAGGATCAAGTGTCTTGGACACAAAATTTAAAGACTCTGCTTGCAGTCTTTACCCTTTGACTCTTAGCTGAGTGACCACAGGCCAGTCATTTAACCTCTCTGCTCTCATTTTCCTCAGCTGAAAAAAAATGAACAGTTGGATCAGATTTGACTTCTTTAAACGTCCTTTAAATCCTCCTAAAACTCCTTCATGTCTAACTCTAGACCACAATACTCAAATTTCTGGAGCTATGTGTTCCTGAGCAGTAGCACTGTCTGGTGTTCTGTGGGGGTTTGCCATTACATAGTTCAGCTTTGCGGGCCACTGGTCTCCATCTGGGTATTGTGACTGAGTGGTTCTCAGTGAGGAATGTATACTGTCCCCATAGTATTTAAAGCAGTGGTGTTAGAGACCCAAGTGTGTTTGCAAACCCCTCCTATGGAAATCAGATTCTTAAATTCTGCCCCAGATTTGCTGAATCAGTATTTCTGGGGATGGGACCCAGGAATTTGTAATTTAATAAACTCCCCAAGGTGATTGTCATGCACACCAAAGTTTGAGAACTACTAACCTACACAAGGCTATATATCCTACGGGGAATTCACAGATGCTCATTGGAGGAATTCATTCTCTGCTCATGAAGAGGAAGCCTGCCTATATGTTGTTAGGAATTGAACACAGTCACCTTTATTTTTTGTCTGCTTGTTTGCACAGAGCCACCCCAAGTTGATAATGCACAAGTATCCATTCTCTCCTCTGATGCCTCATCTGTGATATCTTCTGCAGAGGCACTCAAACCACAGAATCTACTCTTATAAATTAGTGCTGGAAAACACTCTCCAAAATAGTCAGAGATGAACTTACCCATCAGGGATTTCCTAAGTCACTTCTGCATTAGAAAATAGATTATCCTTTTCCCTCTGTCTCCTAATGATACATTAGAGACCCCACAACTAAAGCAAGGCTATTCTTCCAAAACCTCAGCGAAAGCACTCACAGGACACCACACAACAGTAAGTCTCCAACTGTACATGAAAGTAAGATCTCCAGGGAAGAATGAAGGGCGTGAAGGACGAGGTCTCTCCTAGCAGAGAGTTGTTAGTCCAGCAGGAAGACCGCAAGGCAACCCTATAATAACATCATCAAAAGCTATAAATTTTAAAAGTGGTACTGCTTACTCCTGCCTTCTTTCTCCCACTCTGATTATCATTATCCTGCTTTTACTATCCACACTGACATATGAAGGGATGCGAAGTGTGCTAGTAAATAGCTTTCGAACGCTACAAATGCTAAGCACTATTGTTCTTTTGAGTCTGTTTTGCAGAGATGTCATATTTTCAGAGCTGTCAAAATGACTTTCATCCACACCTAACTCCATTTCAATAGTAGCTTAGTAAAATTTTGTGAGCCTCTCCAAGGGGGAGGAGAGGGCAGAATATTTATATTAATTACTTCTTTTTTAAATTTTTATTTTTAATTATTATGGGTATATAATATATATATTTATAGGGTATATATGATATTTTGACATAGGCATACAATGTATAATAATCAAATCAGAATGATTGGAGTATCCATCACCTCAAACATTTATAATTTCTTTGTGTTGGGAACATTCCAATTCTCCTCTTTCAGTTATTTTTAAAAATACCATAACTATTCCTTAATTCAGTCTTCTTCCTGCCTACAGTTAAGAAAGCTGGCTAAGAAGCAATGAAAGAAGTCAGAACTCAGGACATTTTCTTTTATTTACTTTTTTAATCATGCTGATTAATCTTTGCCAACATCCCCAAGTTCTTGAATGCCTTTTCACAAGGCATATTGTGTGTTCTCTACTGAATCTGTTTCTTTGCTATATAGTCATGTTGCTGAAGGAAACAAAAGGAATTTTTTAGAACATTTGCATAGTGAAACTTTGACTCTGTATGTTGATTGGTGTAGAGAGTTGAAATAATTGGATGGATTGCTAAGTCTTAATTATTATATTTTAGAAAATTACTAATAATTAATGTTTTATCTAATATGTAGATATTATTACATTTATAAAATTAATTATTATATTTTAGAATATATTTAGTTTTATTGCTTTCAAATAGATGTAATATGTATATTTAATACTTAGACATACTTTAAGGAGTAGATGATAGATTTTCATCATATCTCCCTTTCTTCTGAAAGCTGTTTGTATTCTTAAAAGAGTTTTAAATACTACTCTCTGATCCTGTTTATACTATCAATTTTCTCACCAAACATTTCATTCACTGTTAATATAAAGATAAATTTAACTTCACGTATAATTATAAGTTCCAATAATTAGAGGAAATTTTTGAGAGAAATTTAGAAGATTTCTGAGACTTATTGTCTATCTGAGGATAAAGATTCTCACAATGAATTATTATGTAAAATGTGCCAAAATATTTAGCTTAGAGTCTTAAAAAGTGCAGAGATAGAAACTTAGGAATCCACTAAATGATTGTTTCTTCACAAATGAGAAAGAAGAAGCTGAAAGAGGTGAATCTGTTATACAATTATACAAAATATAATCGTTAGGTTCCAAGGGACAAAATCATTAGGTAAGTGTGCTGTTTAGCATCAAAAGAAACTCCAGGGGTGACCAACTCCAGACCTAGTGGGATCCAAGAATTCAAATATTTGTAACCCAGCTCATTCTCTCTGGGCATTCCTCAGTCCTTCCTTCCTCTGGGTTGGCTTTATGTGACAAAGATGGAGACTAGCAGCTACCAATTTAGATTATCATTTCCATTCATAATCTCAATAAAAAGTGAGTGCCTGTATCCTGAATAGTTCCAGCAAAATCCCAGCAAAGACACTAACTAGCCTGAATTGGCACGAAGGTCATTCATCTTTGAGCCAATCCCTAAAGCCAGGGAGGTCAGACACTAACTCAGATGCTGTAGGGTTGCAGCCCAGTCAAGTGTGTGTATGGGTGGGGGAGGGAGATGGCTCCCAGGGCAAAAAATGTGCTGAGCAGATAAAAAGTAAGGAACACTCACAACCACAGTCACACGGTGAGACAGTGGCAGTCAATTTTACACAGCTAGAGTTCCTGACTCCTGGTCTGGTGTTTCCTTCCATAGTTAGCTTTTGTTTTGCTTCGCTTTGCTTTAATTTTCGAGCCCGTTAAGTGACTATTTCTTTTTGGGATAATTTAGGAACAGGGAGAGGGAGAAAATGTTAAAATAATGTCATCTTGTACCTGATAATATTTCTTATTTTTATTCCAAAAGAATCAAACTGCATCTCTCTCTGAGCTCTGCATAAATATATGCCTCTTTGTCAATGGAATTCCTCATAGAAGAGACATTCAAGAGATTCTTAATGTATTTTTTTTTCCAGTTTCCAACATATGGTCCAACATGTGGCCAAGGAAATGCTGAGAGTGTCTGGTTCCTTCACTCTGGCCAGCTGCCCAAAGGAGGAGGAAACACTGATATGTGTCCCAAGTGACCCAAACCTTTAGAACCTTTTAACTCTTCTTCCAAGAGCCTCGTACAAGGGTCCAGATTTGCCCTAAATGAGCCTGTTTGAAAAGGGCCACCTTCATGATCTCACTGGTTTTCCCTGAGGCTGGTGCACCTTCTATTCACTAAGAGTAAAAGGGAGTAAGTGCACTCCATCAGCCTTCTTCCCTTTTCTATCAAATGTAAGTGGTGTTATAATATTGATATGATCAAGACTAATGAGCCATTAATTCTAATTCAAAAAAAATGAGGTAACTGAACATGATCTTTTACAGCGCATTGATCTGATACTCCAGATGAAGGCAAGGTTACATTTCCTCTTGGAAATATGCCTGTTCTTCACAAGCAATTTTAAAATGCTCCCCATATGGATGTGCTCTTCTGTGTGCCAAAAATAAATCTAATAGAAGGAGACAAATATAATGTCTGAGGAGAAAATATGTCCACATTTTGACGTTTCTTCATCCTTCTCCTTCCTCCAAGGCTCAGGCCTGGCGGCAAGTCATTCTGTGGGTCACCAAAATGTGCTTGCGAAAAGCACTAATTTCTTAATGAATGCAAGTACATGCAAAGGTCAGAAAATGTGTACATCTGTTATCTCTTTCCCCATATATACAATAGCGAACATCCAGAGAATTGAGTTTTAATTAGTGGCCATGAATACCATTTGGGGGCTAACTTCACATGCATATGATTTAGGGTGAAGTTGACAATAAAGACATTTTATTCTGCCTTGTTTAAGAGGTAACACCTGTAATCCCAGAACTTTGGGAGACTGAAGCAGGAGGACTGCTTGAGGCCAGGAGTTTGAGACTAGCCTGGGCAACATAGAGAGACACCCCCACCTCATTCCTACAAAGAAAAGAGCTAACTTACTATGCCTATTCGAGGCCACAGAAAAGACTTGGGGTATGTTTCCAGATTACTTGGGTTCATTTTAAGAAGATTTGGGGTGGATTTTTCCATAAAACATTTTGTGATTCCTTTGAAGGAACTAGTCAGCAACACATATTATTATTCAAAAATGATCCTATATTCTTAGAAACAAAAACCAAAATACAGGGTATCATTTTGGAGATACTGGTTCTAGTGACTAAGACAAATAGAATGCTGAATGCCAGTCCTATAAAAACTATTTTAAGTGACAGTCATATTCTGGTCTCCAGGGCATTTTGATAAAACTACCTTTGCACATAATTGAATAACAACTTGAATATGTACACACTAAATTGTGTTTGACAAAAATTAGGTTGAAGTCCTAACCCCTAGTAGCTCAGAATTCAACTGTATTTGGAGGTAGGGTCTTCAAAGAGGTAACTGAGTTAAAATGAGGTTATTAGGGTGGGCCCTAACCAAATATAACTAGCATTCTTGTAAGAAGAGGAGATTAAGACACAAACACGCTCAGAGGGAAGACCACGAGAAGAGAAGAAGATGCAGGGAGAAGGCGGCCATCTACATATCAAAAAGAGAGAGTGCTCAGAAGAAACCAACCCTGGTGACATCTTGATCTTGGACTTCTAGCCTCCAAAACTGTGAGAAAATAAATTTCTGTTATTTAAACCACCCAGTCTGTGGTAGTTTGTTATGGCATTAACAAATTAATATATACACCATCAGAACAACTTTAATAGGGCCCTAATTCACTTAGTGATTATTTCCAGAAACTGGATATAACATTTTAAAAGAACCCAAAATTAATTATGCCAAGAATACAATGATTAGAATTATCCCTAAGAGAGGAAGAATCCAGTCTTCAAATGTTAATTCTACTTTTGGGAGGAAAAAAGTCATTTCAAATATCCAACAGAAATGAATCACCCATGAATGTTTAAAAGGGAATTTTAGAGAACCAAAGCATTCAGTAATTTGAATATGTACCATAAACTAATGTTGGGGAAATCTAATTAAAAACAAAATCTCCCAGTCCAGAAATCCTCTCCACAAATAGAGTAGAGAAAAAAAAAAAACAATGTTATTGAATAAGTATTAAACCCAAATGTGATGCACATCACAGGCAAACAATCGACTAAGAGATTGCAAAGACAGAAAGAAATGTCATCTTTTATATAACCAAGCAGATACAACCCATTACATGCATGTTATCGAGATAAACAGTAACTAGTCCTCAAGAAAGAGGATTTGACAGCTCACTCTAAATTTACCTGGTAATTAGGGCAACCGTCTGTGTTAGCTAATTGACTTTATCCAGAGGAAAAACAACTTTCTCATATCTTTATCACAGAAGGTAGTTTTGCAACTTGGAGCAAGATT
Source organism: Lepilemur ruficaudatus (assembly GCA_963574885.1). Lineage (NCBI taxonomy): Eukaryota > Metazoa > Chordata > Mammalia > Primates > Lepilemuridae > Lepilemur > Lepilemur ruficaudatus. The sequence goes on along the minus strand of CAUYRT010085525.1, from coordinate 11,705 downwards.
CCACCACCACACCACACCCGAACTCTACTCCCGTCTCCCCTACTGAGGCTTCTACTCAGCTTTTTGGAACATTTCTTCCATTTTATGAAATGAAGTGTTGCCTGATACTAGAATTGCAATAAAACCAATTGAGATCTCTCCTGCAGAAACTGGAGATGGGGTGCTATCTCCCTTGATGTTTACATTTCAAAGGATGGCTCCAGGGTCCTGAGAAAGACATTCCCAGGTCAAAAAGCTGACAAAACGCCAATCTAGTCTTCAAAAGCATTTATATACATTTCAAAGAGGAGTCAGTATGTACAATTACAAGTTTTCGGAAGTAAATACTCAAAGGGGAGAGAAATCGTTCCCTTTATTTTTAAGAGAAACAATTAAGCCTCTTATTTTAATTTATATTTGTCCTTACACTGTCATTTGACAGTTAAATCAGAAATAATTCATGTTTTCACTGGCTCCCTGAAAGCACAATTCCTAATGCATAGAAATAGTCAAACCCTTAATTAAAAAATTCCCTGTGTATGTGGCTACCATCTTCCAAGCCTAAGTAAAGCTTCAGCCTGGCGACTCCATAATTGAAAGTGCCAGGAAACCAACTTCAAAGCCAAAGAAGACACGTTATGGCAGAATTGTTTTTCCTCCTGGATTCTACTAGTTCAAAAATATTGTGTTAATAACATAGTAGAAGAGACATTCTGGTTCCATTTTAAAAAGGCCATTGTTTTGAACTAAATTCCTACACGAGGTCCAACAGACTAAATACCAAAATGGAGTCACCCATATTAAAGTTCCAAGTCACCAAACCTAAACTAAGTTATTATCTGACCTTCAGAGAAATCAGCACAGAGATAATAGCCAATTTCCCAAACTGGCCAGTTTCAAACTTCAGTGGACATGATAATGAAGTTCCCTCTGTTTTAATCCTTAACCTGAAGTAACCTGATGTTAACCAATCAGTTATTTTTCTGTTGCTCTGTCTCCCTGCCCTGCCTTATAAGGAATGTAACTTTGAAATGACCAATCCGTTTTCTGTTCTCTGTCTTTGCCCTCTTCCGGTCTTCTCTGTCTATAAAGCCAAGCTCTTCTACTCAGTTCTTTGGAACATTTCTTCTATATTATGGAATGAAGTGTTGTCTGATTCTAGAATTGCAATAAAGCCAATTGAGATCTTTAGACAATCTGACATAATTTTGTCCTTTGACATTGTACATGAGTCTCATTCAGTTTAGGTCATTCCTCCAAATTCATAGATGGGTCCCCTGCATCATGTATGATCATCTCTTTATCATGAGGCTAATTATCCATGCAGTTTTAGGAATCAGTGAATACTGTCTCTGACACTAAAGCCAGAGACTAGTTCAGGAAAAATGGATGAAATCAAACCCAATCAGCCTGGAGGAAAGGAGAGGCTCACAGGGACTCTTCCTGGACAGAGCCTAGACAGCAGGCGCCATGGAGACACACTCCTCGTCTATTCTCCATCCCTTCCCCAGATCTAGTATTCCCCTGAAGATCTCATCCAGTCCCACAGCTTTAAATACCACATATGAGCTATCAATGCCCAAATGTGTATCTCTAGGATAGATCACTCCCCAAACTCCTGACTTCTATATCCAATGGCTCACTTGACATCCTCTCCACTTGGACATCGCATCCTTCACATGACCCAAACTGAACTCCTGATCGTCCCCTCCAAACTGTTCTGTTTGCAGCTTCCCACTCTCAGTGAATGGCAGTACCACTCGTTCAGTTGTTCAAGCCCAGAAACCCTGGAATCCTTTTTGACTCCTATCTCTCTCTAATATCAAGATGTTATTCTAACACATCCAGACTCTGACCATTCCTTAACACAGTTACCACGCAATCCAAGCCACCTTTCCCTCTCCTCGGTTATTTCAGTAGTTTCCTAAATGACAAATGTTATACCCTTGCTACCTTTACCTCTATAGTCTAGTCTCAACACAGGAGACACAGTAATCCTCTCAAAACACAACTACTCTCAAAACAAAACACTTCTCTATTAAACCCTATTCTTTATTTCACTCAGAGAAAGAGCCAAAATCTTTGTAGCGCCTCCATTAATGGTTAATGGGGCCTCTCGTCTTTTCTCCTACAACTCTCCCCTCACTTTGTTCTAGCCACACTGGGCTTTTGTTCTGTACTTGCTAAGTTTTTTCTGCCCCAGGGCCTTTGCATTTGCTGTTCTGAATACCTAAAAGACTCCCTTGAGATCTTCACATGGCTGGTTCCTTTCTCCCCTCAGGCTTCCGCTCACATGGCATCTCTAAGTAAAAATTTCCCTGACCACTCTGTCTACATTAGTCCCCTATTCATCCTGTATTGCATTGTCCTATTTTATTTTCTTTATAGTGCATCTTCACTTAATTGTTTACTTGGTTATTGTCATCTTCCCCACCCCACCCCACCTCAACTACAATAGAAGCTCCATGAGATCAGAGATTTTCCCCATCTTTTTCACACTGTACCTAGCTCATTATAGGCCCTCAGTAAATACATATTGAACTGCTCAATAATGCTCTGTTGTGAGACTAACTTGAAACACTTGTCCATATAGTCCATATAGCATAGTTAGCCTCGGCTATCATATAAGGAAAACCTGGTCACCTAATTGTAAGTGCAGGGTGTTATAGTTCATTTGAAAACTTTATTGAATTCATTGTGTCATTTTCTGTAATTGTCAAACTTGGGAAAATTCCCAAGAAGTCCATCAATCCTCTATAAACACTCCTAGGAATAAAAATTTCATAATTTCCCCCTGGATCCCACTCACAAATGGGACATGGCCAGGCACGCAGGTATCAGCATCACTGCATAGCTTGCCAGAAAGCAGGTGGCCTCCGCAGCAGTCAGCCTGCGTCTGCTCCCACCAGGAGGCTGAAGCAGGTCACCTGTCCACTTTGAGGTTCAGGTTTACCCCTGGAGAAATCCAAACGACAGCAGCTGCCCTTGTTGTGTTGTAAATGGCTTAAACAATTCAATTAATAAAGAATCAATTTTTTGTACAGAGAATTAAAGGAAACTATTGTCACTCTTTATTTTCAACATGTTCTTGTTACCACTAGATTATAAATCCCTTGAAGGCAGAGACCATTGATCATTCTATATGTTCATAGAACACATAGTAGAGTCTCCAATTATACTGACATATTTGATTGGATTCTGAAAGTGGCCTGATATTTACTGACAACACACTGCTTTTAAAGTAGCTAATATATTTTTATTACAAAATCTTCACTAAACTCTGTGAAGGACAACAGAGCAATCCTTTTCCTTGAGACAGAGTCTAATACCTGAAACTTAAACAGAAATGATTAAGAAATCATGCCCCAAGCCAGGAAAAAAGACATTTCAACAAGTTCTAATCAATATATTTGGGGAACTAGAGAATCAGGATAAAGAAAACTATCTCACCTGTACAGATTATTATGGTCATAATTAGGGAGATTTTGTCAGAGCAGCATAAAATAAATTTTTAATAGAATTTGAAAGAATTTAAGTTATGCTGCTTGGTAAGAAGAAAGTTATAGTGTGTGATATACTAACGAGGAAAATCATAAGCCTCGGAATCAAAGTCAGGTATAAACTGCAGGTCTACCACTTCCTACCTGTGTGCCCTGGGCCAAATTATTTAATATCCCTGACCCTCAAGTTTCTCTTTAGTAACACGGAGATAGTGAGATATATGTCTGCTATAGAATGAATGTTTGTGTCTCCCCCCAACCCAAATTCGTATGTTGAAACCCTTATCCCAGTGTAATGGATTTGGAGTTAGGGTTTTGGGGAGAAAAGTAGGTCATGAGAGTGGAGGCCTCAGAATGGGATTAGTGTCCTCATAAGAAAAGAAAGGAAAGTCCTCTCTCTCTCTGCTCTCTACCATGTGAGGACACAATAGGAAGATGGCTATCTGCAAGCTGGGAAGAGAGCGTTCATCAAGAACTGAATCGGCTGGCACTTTGATCTTGGACTTCCCAACCTCCAGAACTGTGAGAAATAAATTTCTGTTGTTTAAGCTACCTAGTCTTTGGAATTTTTTATAGCAGTCCATAGAGACTAAGACAATACCTGACACTGAGACTGAAAAGAGTAAGAGCTCAAGAGACACTAGGTGTCTTCATAGGGGGAGAGAAACAAGCTGACACAATAATAGCAAGCAGGTATGCTGGGATGGAGTTGACTGTCCTGGGAAGCAGGGCAATTAGATTAAGGAATCTCAAGGCTAGTTGTACACCCCAAGATGGAAAGTTTATTTGGGTCAAACTAAAAGTTAATATAGGCTCTCAGGAGAGTCATAATATCATAGCAATACCTTGAGAAGACTATACCTTGTCCAGAGGAGAGGCTGAGGTGAATAGAGGCCAGAGGGAAAGGGACTGATTTGGTGGTGGTAAAGGTCCGGATTCATAAATGATGATGGTGATAACAGTCCATGACTAATAGCATATGGCTGTTATATTACAGTGTTTTAGAGCAGTCAACCCAAGTTATTCCCAGGGACACTTGGCACAGGCTTTTATCTATGTGCTCAAGTTTGGGCACTTAGGAGGCACAGTTTGTCTTTTTAGCTTTTAATGACTCTTCCCTTACAATAGGAAAACATCACATTTAACAAGCAAAATAAGATCACTTACTGACAGAAAGACCTGCTTTTAAAAAAACTAGAGTTGGGTTTTTCCATCGCCTCACACATTTCAACCAGCTCCTGAGTGAGGCTGAGAATGACATAAGCCCACTAGTCTTCCTCAATACTTGTATTCACCACATTTCAAGCCAATACTTTTCTCATAAGATAAATTTCTCTTCAAAGGAAATAAAATTTATTTTGAAACTTTGGCAAAGTCTCATTATGCCTCAGCCCTATTCTATATAAAATATTAATAACATCCTCTTATACAGTCCTTCATGGGTTTAGGCTTTTTAAAAATATAGATTAGATCCTACTTCTTGGCAAAATTTCTAGAGTTCATGTGTTTGGAGTTCTCTTGTATGGAACCCATTTTTCCAGAATTGAAGGGTTTAGGAAAACACAAAAATAATAACTACCTTTTATCAGCCACTTACTATAAGCCAAACAGATATATTAAGGGCTTAACACACATTATTTCACTAAAGCGTCACCAAAAAACAAACAAAAATAACTATGAGGTGTTGTTCCTATGACACAGATGAAGAAGTTCATCTTAGAACAGTGGCTTGCAATCATGGCTGCAATTAGAGTTGCCTGAAGATACTCTTACAAATAGCTCCATGCCTAGTCTGCCCCTCAGATCACTGAAATCAGAATCTTTGGGAGCGTGACCCAGGCATTGGGCATCAGTAGATCTTAAAGCTCCATGGATGAATCCAATGTGCAAAGTTGAGCACCACTTTCTTAATAAATGGCCCAGGATCATTCAGGTTGAAAATGGCAGAGGACAGTCTCTCTATTCCAATATCCAAGATGCTTAAAACTACATATAGCCACAGTTCTTAAAACTCTGACAGCACAATTAGAACCATCTGGGGGTATTTTTTAAAATGTCAGCCCCACCACCTGAGTCTAGTGGTATCAACTGAAGCTCAGTCATGGGTAGGTATTTTAAAAAATCTTCCTGAGCTATTTTAATATGTAGCCAAGTTTAAGAATCATTGCTTTATATTATTCTTATAAGTTAATATAAACAGTAATATGTATTTTTCTGCATACCTTGAAGGCTTTTTCAAGCCAATCTATTTTTCTACATGCTTTCTCATTGGTCTTTTCTTGCCCTAAGGGAATGTATGTAGAGTTCTTCACCTCCATATGCTAATTAATATGATCAATGACTTTAATAATGAGTATATATTGGATATATCCTATATAATATATACACCCAGACATTAGAAAGTGCCTTAAAATCTGGAAACATATAAATATTTCACTGATGATTTTTTGACAATATACAAATCTAAAATAAAACAAAAAGAAAGAAATGGCCTAGAACAGGCTCAAATAAGTTCTAGAAATGAGATAGGGAATGACCACCATCAATAAGAACCTTAAAAGCTGAAAATTAAAGAAAAGGCAAATATCACATATCTAGATGGCCTCATATAGGGCTAGGCACATTGGAGGTCATTAAAGAACTTTTGTAAATGTAAAGCATCACAAAAAACAACACTAAGAAAGGGACAAGATGCTCAACTGGGAAAATATGCATAAGCTTAAAAAGTGCTAACAGCTAAAAATACCATGATTTTTTAAAATCTTTTCTTGTTATTTTTAAGCCTTATTTATACTTTGCTTTGTTTTGCTTTGGAGGAGGGGTTTAATGGCCTTATTGAGGTGTTATGTTATATAATAGATTGCACACATTTTAAATTTATAATTTGATGTTTTGATATAGCTATACAGCCATGAAACTATAATCACAATCAATAAGAGGAAAAATTGATAATTTGGACTTTGTTAAAATTAAAAACTTCAGGTCTTCAAAAGATACTATGGAGAGAATGACAAGAGAAACTACAAACTGGGAGGAAAGAAGTTTTCTCATGCCCTGTTATAATTCTGCCTCACAATTAAGCAATCTCCATGATTAATTTGATTTTTTGTTATTACAGATCAGTTTGCAATTTCTAGAGTTTTAAAAACATGGAATCATACAGTATGTACTCTTTGTGTTTGGCTTCCTTTACTCAGCATAATTATTTCTGGATTCATCCATTTTGCTGCATATTTATTTCTATTCTTTGTTGAGTAGTAGTTCATTGTGTGTGTGTATGCATGTGTGTGTGTATATGTGTGTGTGTATATATATATATACATATACTCCATGACTTCTTTATTAATTCATCTATTGAAGGACATTTGAATTGTTTCCAGGTCTCTACTATTGCAAATAAAGGTGTTATGAACATTTGTATACAAGTCTTTGTGTAAACATATGCTTTCTTTTCTCTTGGGTAAATATATAGGAGGTGAATGACTAGATCATATAGCAAGTGGGTGTTTCAACTTTTAAAGAAATTGCCATTCTTCCAAAATAGTTACACCATTTTACACTCTCATCAGCAGTGTCTAGAAGTTTCTATTCCTCCACATTCTTATCAACACTCAATACGGTCCAATTCTTTAAATTTAGTTATTCAAATATGTGTGTATTGGTATCTCATTATGCTTTTTTAAAAATTACATTTTAATTTACTTTTCCCTGATGACTAAAGGTATGAGCATTTTTTCATGTGTTTACTTACTAATTATGTATCTTATTTGGTGAAGGATCTGTTCAATTTTTTGCCCAATTTTTTAATGAATTTATTGTTCTTTTAATATTAAGTGTACTTTTTATATTTTGGGTACAAGTCCTTTAGGAAACACATGCTGTGCAAATGTTTTCTCTCGGTCTGTGGTTTCTCTTGTTATTCTCTTCATAATGTCTTTTGAGGAGCTGAAGTTTTTAATTTTAACAAAGTTCAGATTATCAATTTTTCCTCTTACAGATCATATTTTTGGTGTTATATCTAAGAAATCTTTTCCTAGCTCAAGATCACATAGATTTCCTCTTGGGTTTTCTGCTGGAAGTTTTATAAATTTAGGTTAAACATTTGGGTTTATGATCTATCTTGAGTTAATTTTTGTATATAGTACAAAGCATAAATTCATTTTTTTGCATATGGATATCCAATTTTTTCCGGTATCATTTGTTGAAAAGACTGTTTTTCCATTTAGAAATGTACAAAGGTAATTGCTGTTGTACCTTTGTGAAAATCAATGTGGGTCTATTTCTGGACTCTCTATTCTGTTTCATTGATGTGTTTAGTTATCTTGACATTCATTACCCTAGCTTTATATTATGTCTTAAAATCAGATAATGTTAGTCCTCCAAATCTACAAATTCGTTTTTCTTTTTAAATGCTCTTGGGTATTCTATGCCCTTTGCTACTCTATATGAATTTTAGAATGATCTTATAAATTTCTACCAAAAAATGCTAGGATTTTGATTGGAATTACATTAAATCTATAGATCAATTTGAGGAAACTTGACATTCTAACAATATTGAGCAGGGATCAATAGACTGTAAAGGGCAAGGCAGGAAACATTTTAGGCTTTGCAGCATAGGGCTCTGTTTCCATTACTTAACTTTGCTGTTGTAGTACAAAATCACCCATAGACAATATGCAAATGTAGGTGCATGGCTGTGTTCCAATAAAACTTTATTTAAACAAATAAGCCTGGGCCAAATTTGACCTGGGGGCCATAGTTTAACCTGTTAAGTCTTATAACCCATGAATACGGCATGACTTTCTATTTATTTAGGTCTTTAATTTTCCTTAGCAATGTTTTATGGTTTTTATTATGTAAGTTGTGCATTATTTTTTATCAGATTTATCCCTAGGTATTTTATATTTTTTATTTTTATTGTAAATGACATTCTTATTCCAATTTTTATTGTTTTGCTAGTATACAGAAATACAATTAAATATTTATAAATTGATCATGTATGCTGCACCCTTGCTAATATTATTTCTAATAGCTTTATTTTAGCTTCCACTGGATTTTTTTTTTTTTTTTTTGCTGTTTTATCATTTGTACTTAGTCTTTCTTTTGTTTGGTACAAAATCAACAAATGTATTTGTTGTAAAAACAACTACTTGCACCAAAAAAAGGAATAATTTATTCTTTTAGACATAATTATACTTTGTAAAACTTTTGCAGGGTGCAAATATAAGGGACAGAAGACAAGGGAACAAGAGTACATTATACCTTAACAGTTCTAAGGGCCTCGCGGCACAAAAGCTCAGGAAAATAACTTACTTTCTCAGTGTGAAAACAAACAAAAAACTTGAGGAAAAAGGTTAACTAATGTGCAGCACATTCTGTTTAACAAGGCAGAGAAGTATATGGTGCTTTTTGTAAACACTTCCATAAATATTGTAAAAAATCTCATAAATAGAGGTCCTACCATTGAAAAAAGAGCTTCCATCCTTGGGGCAATTCACTTACGTGGAAAAGTTCACTCTCCACCTCTGAGACCCCTGTGCACAGTTGCTTCTAAATTGACAGCATACATACTAGGCAAGAAGTTAGTCCCTCAAAGTAAGGAGAGTAGAACCAAAGGCAACCAGTAAAATAGTTCTTACTAGTTTCCTTTATCAGTTGGTACAAATCTGTCTTCTCTTTGATTTGCACCTATTTCCTTTTCTTTACTTTGGTACCCACTTCTAAGATTTCCATCAGTTTGAGCATTAGCTAGATTAGGTAAACAGATTGGCCTTCTCCTCATCTTTGGTTATCTCTTTGCCTAGTTAGACTGTGTTTCTTCAGTCCAATGTGTCTAGCATTGGCCATTCTCAGAGCTAGGGAAGTCATCCTGTCTCCCCAAAGGGTGGGGAAAGGGGGAACTCTCTATTTTATTTTACTTTTGTAAACTTATTTATTTATTTAGAATGTTACGGGGTTACAAATGCTTTGGTTACATACATTGCCTTTGCATGGCCCAAGTCAGCTACAAGTATGCCCAACCCTCAGACATCATGCACCATACCCATTAGGTGTGAATTTACCCATCCCCTTTCTCCCCCTTCCCACCTGCCTGATGCCCTATGAATGTTACTTCCATATGTGCACGTAAGTGTTGATCAATTAGTACCAATTTAATGGAGAGTACATGTGGTGCTTGTTTTTCCATTCTTGTGAAACTTCACTTAGAAGAGTGGACTCCAGCTCCATCCAGGACAGTACAAGTGGTATTAGTTCACCATTTTTTATGGCTGAATAGTACTCCATGGTATACATATACTACTTGTGAATAAAGACAGTTTTACTTTTTCTGTTCCAGTATGGAATTGTTTTCTTTTTCTTGCCTTATTGTACCAACTAAATGTTCCAGTTCAATAGATGTGGTAAGAACAAACATTCTTGCCTTGTTCCCAATCATAGGGGAAAAGCACTCAGTCTGCATCATCAACTATGATGTTGCTTTTCGATCTTTTTGTACATGGCCTTATCAGATTGAGGAATTTCCCTTCTATTTTTGGTCTGCTGAGAATTTTTAAAATCAAGAATAGATGCTAGATTTTTTTCAAGTGTTTTTCTGTCATTCCTGAGATGATATGTCACTTTTTAAAAATTTGTTAATATGAATAATTACATTGCCTGATTTCCAAAAGTTAAACCAACTTTGCATTCCTGAGTTAAAACCCATTTTGTCATGATGTCCGGTTTTTATATATATTATTAGATTCAACTAGCTAATATTTGGTTTATAATCTTAGCATCTTTGTTTCTCAGAAATATTGGTTTGTTAGTTTCTTTTCTTGTAATGTCTTTGGCTGGTTTTGTAATCATGGTTCTGTTGGCTTCATAGAATTAGTTGGAATTTATTCTTCCTCTTATATTTTCTGGAAAAGTTTTTGTATAATTGGTATTATTTCTACATTACATGCTTGATAGAATTCACCAATAAAGCATTTGAGCCTGAAGTTTAATTTGTGGGAAGGCCTATAACTATAAATTCAGTTTCTTCAATAGATATAGTACTATTCATGTTATCTATGTCTTTATGAGTGAAATTTGGTAGTTTGTGCCCTTAAAGAATATGTATATTTTATCTAACTTGCAAAATTTTATTAGAATAAAATTGTTCTTAGTATTCCCTTATTCCTATTATTCCTATTATTTTTTTAATATCTGTAGTGATGTCACCCACATATTTCTGCTATTGGCTATCTATTTTTTTTTCGTTTTTTTTACTAATTGGTTTGGCTACAGGTTTATCAATCTTTTTAAGATACAGATTTTAGTTACCTTCATTTTTCTCCATTATTTTTCTATTTTCTAATTCATTGAGTATTGCTCTATTAACTAGCTATGCAGTTAATGGTTAGTCATTTCATTGTGAGGTTCAGTTCCTACTTCACAAAATTGGTGTGAGAATTATATTGGATAATGGAGATTTTCCACAAGAGCATTTCTAGGGCTCTTCTTTCTATTGTCAATTTTTCTGGCATCCATTTTCTTCTGTATGAAGGACCTCCTCTAATATTTCTTGTAGTAGAAGTCTCTTGCAGATTTCTTTCTGTTTATATGTCTTAAAAAGCCTTTACTTTCTTTTCTGAAAATTATTTTCACTAGGTATAGAATTCTAGGTTGACAGGTTTTGTTTTTTTTTTTTTCTGGCACTTTAAAATGTGGCTCCAGTGACTTCATATTTGCATTATTTCTTAAGAGAACACTGCTGTTGTTTTTATTTTGTTCCTCTGTATGCAACAAAACTATTTTTCTGTTCAAATATTTCTTCTACTCTACTCCTCCTTTTGGGGAATTTCAGTTACATATTTATTAGGTCACTTGAATTGTCTCTAGATCCCTGGTACTTATTTCAATTTTTTTTTTTTTTTTGAGACAGAGTCTCACACTGTTGCCCAGGCTAGAGTGCCATGGAATCAGCCTAGCTCCCAGCAACCTCAAACTCCTGGGCTCAAGTCATCCTCCTGTCTCAGCCTCCCAAGTAGCTGAGACTACAGGTGCTCACCACCATGCCTGGCTAATTTTTGTTTCTATTTTTAGTTGGCTGGCTAATTTTTTTTTCTTTTTCTATTGTTATTTTTTTAAGACAACTTTATTGAAGTATAATTTACATACCATGCCATTACTCCATTTTAAGTATACAATTAAATGATTATTAGTAAATTTATCAAGTTGTACAGCTATTCACATAAATCAGTT
>CAUYRT010085521.1:0-20378 GCA_963574885.1 Lepilemur ruficaudatus | reverse complement strand
CCACAGCACTCTAGCCCGGGCAACAGAGTGAGACTCTGTCTCAAAAAAACAAAAAAAAAAAGTGTATATTTTGCTGTTACTGGGTGGAGTGTTTTCTGAATGTCACATCCACTTGGTTGATAGTTTTGTTCAGTTCTCCTGTATTCTTGCTGAGTTTCTGTCTACTAATTCTTTTGATTGCTAAGAGAGGAATGTTGAAGTCTCTGACTAAAATTGTGGATTTGTTGACTTCTCCTTACAGTTTAGTTTTTGCTTCATGTATTTTGAAGCTGTTTGGTGCATATAAATTTAGGATTGTTATATCTTCTGGGTGACAGTCATTCCACTGTGGTGAAAGTAGCCCAGCAGGACAGTCATTCTTTGCAAGTTACTGCCGGGAGGTTAGCTCCCTCTTATGAGGCTACCAAGGGTTGGCCTGACCGCTGGTGCAGGTACATCCCTAGTCAATGATTAGGATCGCTTAGAGAAGGGAGTTACAGCCCCTTGCCAAACGTTTGGTTGCCTTGGATGAAGAAATTACATAAATGAATTCTTGATTGTGCTTATAATGTTGCTGCTGCTTTTTTTTAAAAAAAGCATAAAAAACAGCTGCCAATACTGCCAATATTGTACCTTTAAAAGAATAATAGGAAGGTTTGGATCAGTTATTGCAATTAAATGTCTCTCCATAAACTGTGAGCTGAACTGTTCTGTATGTTTGTACATTTACAGATGCCCACACCAGTATTCTAGTAGGAATGCTGGGATAGGCAAATCATACACTCACAGAACTTTAGAAGTGAAAGGGGCAACAGAACACTTAACCTACTTATTGCCGAGATTATGTTTGTCAGCTGAGGAAACTTGAAGTTCAGAGACTTGATTTGACAGATTCCTCTAATTGTTCTAGCACTGTCCCCTCTTGCACCTTCAGTTCCTGCTGGCATCTATCCCTTCTTGATAGTCCTCCGAGATATAGAAACCCTCCTGCTATTCTGGTCTTCTTACTCTCACCCATCTACTACGTTTTTTCTTCCTACAAGCCAGTCTTTTTGAACACACTCTGTTACTTCTTACTCCCTTATACACAGGTTCCACCTGCCTTCTTGCCTGAGTACCTGAAATGTCTTCAGCTTTCTTTGATGGTGCCTCCATTCACTGCTCTGACTGCCCCTTACCTGCTGGATTCTGGCTGAATGGAGAGCTCAGCATCCTTCTTGCAGCTCATTTCTTTCTGCTTTGTTGTCCCACTGCTGTAGCTCACGTCCTTCCACTTTGTTGTCCCTCTGCTGTGACCATGTCCATCAGGCTCTGTAGTCTTCCTGTGCTGCTTGTGTGTGCTGCCTGCATGGCATGCGTGAGCTGTGTTTGTCTCGCCTGTTGGTGCCTTTGTTGGTGCTTGCTCTTCTGCCTGGTATGTTTCTCTCTCATCTTTTCCTGGTTGACTGCTGTATTTCTCTGAGATGGAGGCCTGTGCTCTATGGGAAGCATTCCTTCATCCTAAGCTAGGTTGTTAACTTCCCTTCTGGGTTCCTTTGGTTCCTGTCCTTAGCTTAGCCGTAGCACTTAGACTGGACTAGAACATTTTATTCTATGACATTCACTGTGGCCTTCTAGGCACATAGTTGCTCAGAAACGTTGCTCAGAGAGACAGGTAATTTGATGGGAGCTTTGCAGGTAATTTGATGGGAGCTCCCTCTTCACCATTTTTGGGAAATCTTTTGTCCTCTTTGTCTTTTGATTTGGAAGAAAGCATCTATCCATTTTCCCAAAGTTACTTCTATACTCCAGAAGTTCTTAACTGATGGATTTTAGTGAGTCTGTTAGCCCTTGGAAACTCAATGCAAAATTTACATATGGTACATTATCTTGAGACCTCTTCAGAATGTCTCTGTCCTTTCTCTCCTGCGCCTTGAATCTTACCTCTTCTATTGGGTTATTTTCTTTGGCATTCAGATTTCGAGTTTTCCATCCTTCCATGGCCCCCTCCTCAGTCCTCTTGAAATTGCTGAACCCTAATAAAGTACAATTTTATCTGATTTTTTCCTACTTGTTACCACCAAAGGACTTGAAATATTTGTTAATAGTACTGGGTAATACTGATTGCTTCTATTTTCTTTATCCTCAATTCACATTTTATTCCCTTATCCAGTTCTTGTATCTACCGCTTTAATCAGCCTTCCCAGAGATTATTAAGTAATCATATTCTTACCAAATCCTGTAGTTATTTTTCAAACCTGATCCTCTTGGAGCTTTTTGCATTTGACATTTTTTCATTTGACCTTGATTATATACACCTTTTGGAACTTTCTTTGCCTTTCTCTATGTAGTACCATTCTGCTTCTCCTGACTGTTGCTTTGCCCACCCTCCTGGCTTTGGTGAATTTACTTATACCTGTACTCATAACACTCACCTAATGCAGGTGATTCTGTGGTTAGTTCTCCCTCTCAAGTTCAGAATTCCACTTGATATTTTTAGCATATGCTGATAGAGATTTCTGGGGATCGTTAGAAACTCAAATGGGAGGTCAGTGAGTCTCTAACATTCATGGATGTTCGTTTATTAGAATGATGATTGAGGCCTGTTTTCACCTCAACTGTGGCATGTGAACTCAACTTGTCCATAGTTAAGCCAAACTCTTCTTTCCGTATTACAAAATAGTGCTTATTGGTTTGTTCACTTGGTAAGGGATCAAAAGGAGTCTTGTCTAAAGATCTCAGATTACCTGTATGTGATTGTGCATAGAACAGAGTTTCTGCATCTGCCAGGCAAGAAGATGGTGCTGGATAATGTTGAAAGTCTTCTACAACTTTATGACAATTGTGATTGTCAAACCTTTGGTCAAACAATTTCACTGACTACCCATTTCCTCTTTCTGGGGTCTCTAAAGTGGGGTGTACTTCAGAGGCACACTAGGGAGTAGGTGTGGACTGCAGGACGAAAACCTTAGTTACTTATTTCTACATAAGACATTAGACTTTACAAAACTGGCACCCCACTTTATCTGCATTTCAAACAGTCATGGATGATTCTTGAGCTGTCCTGAGGCAAGAGAGGGACTTCCAGCTCCCAAATTTGTTTACTCCACACTTAAAGCTTTGGGAGCTTTGCTAGTTAATGAGTGCTCATTTAGTACATTCATGAATTCTGCTATCTAATTTTAATTAAACTGACCCTCACAAAATAGTCTTCAAAGAAACCCTGGATTGAAGATAAAGCTAATAGTGAAGGTTTATGAAACAAGGACATGCATGGCAGAGCCACTCTTTCTGCTTTTGTACAAGCTCTTCATTATCCATGTAACAAGGTTAAAAAAGTGATCTAAGCAGAACTGGGAATTGACTCTCAAAGATTTGAAATGTGAATTTATATCCACTTTTATAATAATAAACCATGCCCAAAGATGTTAGGGAGGGAAAGTATATAGCCTTTATAGTCAGCAAAACATTGAAAAAATAAGTGTTCAGAAGAGAGACAACACTTATAAATTTTGCAGCTCTGTTTAAAGTCATACGTTTCTCAATCTAGTATTTTATAAAATTTTATCAAATTTAAGGATAAACTCCGTCTGAGGTTTCTAATTTATATTTCTGTATTGGGTAGTGTTCAGATGCAGAAGCAACTCTACTTTTCATAGATAGGCATCTAATATGAAGAATTAGGAGCATGCAACATTTTTGAAAGATCTGGTAGAACAGGCTCTTGTCTGGACTTCCAAGAATGCCTTCCGGCACAAAAGTCCAGTATTTAGCTGTGGAGCTGGTAGAGCCATTGTGCACCATCTGCCGTGCTTGTCTAATACTGAGAGACGGAATAGCCACCTACCATAGGGGAAGAGGGTATTTTTCCAGCAGATGGGGGGAAGTGGCAAAATGGCAGAAATAATACATGGGGTCTGGGCGTGGTGGCTCATGCCTGTAATCCCAGCACTTTGGGAGGCTGAGGCAAGAGGATTACTTGAGAACAGGAGTTTGAGACCAGTCTGGGTAACATAGCAAGACCCAGTCTCTACAAAACATACAAAAATTAGCTGGGTGTGGTGGCAGGTGCCTTACTTAGTCCCAGCTACTAGGGGGGCTGAGGCAAAAGGATCATTTGAGTCCAAGAGTTTGAGGTTACAGTGAGCTATGACAAAGCCACTGCACTCTAGCTTGGACGACAGAGTAAGAGCTTATCTTTAAAAGCCACACAAAAAAACAACCAACCAAATAAAAAACCCATGGAAAACAATATGGCAGGAAAAAAAATACATTACTTTGTCAGCAAATATTTTTAGAATATTTGTAGAAACAGTTGCAAAAGATTTGAAGAAATAAATGATCAATATGACATGGGGGTTTGCTCTGTGATGATGAAAGCACAAGTATTGGTAATAGGTGTTAGTCTGTGCTGGACTCTGAGTACTTTTTTTGGTGAGACACTGAATGTCCTAGAGCATATGGATTCTGAAATTATTTCTTGACTAAACACAGTTTTGTGGAAAAACTAGACACAAGCAGTGAAGGAGCAGGTACTTTGTAATTTAAAGAAAAATCTTGGGTAGTGTAGGATTGCAGAAAGAGCAGCATGTGGAGTTTATTCAGCACATGATGCATTGGGAAGTGCTTACAGCAGCACATGTAAGCCAGAAGCATATAGCAGGGCAGCCTGAGACCTTTATAAAGTAGTAAATCTTTATAATATTTTGTAATGAGAGGGGAGTAACTATGAAAATACTTGGGAAGACACAGAGGTTTGCTGGTTATCTTGTGGCAAAGTTAAAAGCGTTGCCTATTCCGAAGGTGAACTGAATGGTTTTCTTTTACATAAAGATAAGTGGTCTAAATTTGCTGACCTTTTTGTAATAAGTGCCTGTCAGTAGAAAGCTACCTAGCAAAGGCAGTATTTTTGAGAAAAATAAACACTTATTCTGCCCCCTGAAGGTAAAGGTGTCATTTTAACAATGAGCGGAAAATTGTTTTTTAAAAGAAACTTGCTGTAATGAACACTTTGAAAATGGACGTTTAGAATCGTCTCCATAGTGAGTGTATCTTTGCTAGAATAATGTAAATAGTCCTCTTAGTGTACACCTAAACTTGGAAATGAATTTTTATTTTTTTAACAGAGACAGGATCTTGCTCTTGCTCAGGTTGGTCTCGAACTCTTGAGCTCAAACGGTCCGCCTGCCTCAGCCTCCCAGAGTGCTAGGATTACAGGCGTGCACTGCCACGCCCGGCCTGGAAATGAATTTTTTAGCCTGTTTAAAAACTTCTTGTTGTAACAGTAGGGTTTTGAGTTTATTTATTGGAAATACAATACTGTGAAAGAACAAGGAACTCTGTTGAAAAAGATGTAAATTGACTGGCTGAATTTCAACAAAAATCTTGCCTATTTGATTGATGGGATTTAGTTCAGTACAACTAATGATACACTCTTCCATTTAGCTTTATGCATCTTTGAGAGATTCTTTTTTCGGCAAAGAATGATAGTAAAACTGACTTTCTAAATTGAATTTAGTGTGCTCTCAAGATCTGGTTTTAACATAAAATATTTAACCAAGATTTTAAAAATTATGAATTACACACAATTATATTGATCTCATTAAACTTTTTCCTCACAATTTTTGGTGACACAAAAAAGTTTCCGGTATTATTTGAAAAATAAAATGAAAACAAGTATGTAAAAATACTATTTCATTTTTGTCTTTTGTGTCCATATTTTTTCTATTTTTTACTGTACATAAATTACATTCATCAACTGCTGCTGAGCACCTTTTGTTTACTAGTAGGAGATACAGAGTGACCTCAAAGTCATGTTCCTTGTGCCATACCTGGATGAATAGTCTGTTATGTGGACTTAGGGTATGTGTGCTCAGGTCTTACTGGCCAGGTATCCTGCAGAGTGCAGCCTGCTGGTGACTGAGCAGAGCTTCCTTGGGCTCCTCAGTCATCTTTCCAGCTGGATCTCCTCCTCCTTTCTCCTGTTATTCTGTGCTTTCAAGGGGAGCAGCTTTTGCCCTCTGCAGGCATCCTGTACTTTTTCTCACGTTAGGATCGTGGCTCCGGCTTTTGCTCTGTGGGAGCCTTTTCTCTTCTACTTCTCCTCTTCTCCCATTTCCCACCCCTTCCTCCTGGTTCTGCCTGAGAACCCTACCATCCTTCAAAGCCTGGCTTGATGCTGCCTTCTCTCTCCAACTTATCCTGATCTTGGCAGTCACAGCCTTGACCACTCCAATGACACTTGGTATCTTTGTTGTACCTATGCATTTATTGTCTCTTATGAGATTGGAAGTTTATTGAATGCAGAAAAATTTTAAGGCGTAGTACCTTGTTTGTAGACAGTAAGTGCTTGTTGGAGGACACAGATGAGATGTAGAATTAGGGATTTTTAAAAGTTGTGTAAAAAAAAATTTTTTTTTTTTTTTTGAGACAGAGTCTCACTCTGTTGCCCAGGCTAGAGTGCCTAAAAAAAAATTTTTTTTTTTTTTTTGAGACAGAGTCTCACTCTGTTGCCCAGGCTAGAGTGCCGTGGCGTCACAGCAACCTCAGACTCCTGGATTCAAGCAATCCTCCCTCAGCCTCCTGAGTAGCTGGGATTACAGGCATGTGCCACCATACCCGGCTAATTTTTTCAGTATATTTTTAGTTGTCCAGCTAATTTCTTTATATTTTTAGTAGAGATGGGGTCTCGCTCTTGCTCAGGCTGGTCTCAAACTCCTGAACTCAAATGATCTGCCTACCTCGGTTTCCCAGAGTATTAGGATTACAGGTGTGAGCCACCACGCCTGGCCTAAAAATTCTAATATCACATTTGTTGTGTAGAAAGTTTCTACCATGTGAATTTAGACACAGTCCAGCCAATTTAGTCTTATTTTCAAATACACTAAACTGAGTATAGTAAAACATTCTAGGCCAGCATTTAGGAGAAGAATTAAATGAAAAAAGAGGGGCTGGATGCGGTGGCTCACACCTATAATCCTAGCATTTTGGGATGCTGAGGCAGGAGGATTGCTTGGGCTCAGGAGTTTAAGAGCAGCCCTGAGCAAGAACCAGACCCCGTCTCTATCAGAAATAGAAATAAATTAGCGGGGAATGGTGGCATGCACCTGTAGTGCCAGCTACTCGGGAGGCTGAGGCAGGAGGATTGCTTGAGCCCAGGAGTTCGAGGCTGCAGTGAACTATCATGATGTATGTACCAGAGCCTGGGCAACAGAGCTAGACCCTGCCTCAAAAAAAAAAAAATGTATGTATGTTTTCATAATCATTTGGACCCCAATATCATCTAGAATTTGGTCACAAAGTTACAAATTTCTGGTTGCTTCTGGGATTCATATGTTTATCTCTAAAACTTTCGGATGGGATATTTTCAGGGTGACCATAATTTGATTTCATCTCATTCAGATGCTCTTGAAATTGGAGCCACACTGTTAGGGGTCAGATGCTGGATATGTCAAGTACTTCTGGAGGTTTTCACACCTCATATTTAAGTTACAGAAACAAAGTATGCCTTTTCATCTTCAGTTTTGGGTATCTTCTGAAATTGTGACTGACCCACTAAATAGCCCTGCATTCAGAATCAGTGATTCTGGGCGGTTTGGCAGTAGTGAATGTTCGTAGTCTCTGGTTGCCATTTGCTCAACCTGTGGGGCCAGTTTGAATCTGTACTTCCTTGGACAAATCATGTTACCCTTATTTATACCTGCAGGGTTGAATTCAGTGTGTTCAAATTTCTCTCTCCCTGCCTCCCCCTGTGACCCCTCCCTCCTTCCTCCTTGCTGTTTCCCTCCCCTCCCTGTTGTATTTAGTGTTCTTTTGATTGCAAGAAACAGAAGCACACTCAGTTTCTCTGTTGTAGGGAGCTGCAGCTGTCTCTCCTACTCGCTCCTTGTGGGGTGACCGTGAGTTCTGCTCTTTCCTAACTCTGCCTGCCAAGGCCCCAGCTCTTCCTCCTGATAGCCTCTAATGATTGATTTCGAGCTGATGTCACCTTGTGTTTTAGTTCACATTTCTCAGACGTGGACTGAATTGTGTTTTTATGCCAGGCTTTGTGATGGGCCCCTGAGTGAGGAGCACAGCTGTGCCATGATGGGCTTCCTTAGGCTCCTGGTTTGTCCCCTGTGGGTTAATTATCCATTCTGAGCAAGTTCTGGGGTACAGGCAGATGTGGTGCCACCTTGCAGACAGCTGGGAGAGTGACACCTGTTGAGACAGTTAACTTCTGCCTGGTTGTGTGTAAAAAATTCATATTTGTACTAGGGATATTTAAGTTAGTGACTTTTTTTTGTTTGTTTTAGAGACAGGATCTCGCTTTGTCACTCAGGCTGGAGTGCAGTGGTGTAATCATAGCTCGCCACAGCCTCAAACTCCTGGGCTCACTTGATCCTCCCGCCTCAGCCTTCCAAGTAGCTGGGACTGCAGGTGTGCACCACCACACCTGGCTAATATTTTGTTGAGATGGGATCTCGCTATGTTGCCCAGGCTGGTCTTGAGCTCCTGGCCTCACGCGATCCTCCTGCCTTGGCCTCCCATAGTGTTGGAATTACAAGTGTGAGCCACCTTATCCAGCTGAAAGTATGTGACTTCTGAGGTAGAAAACCTAATTTTATTTGAAGATGTTTTGGTGGAAAGGAGGTTTTTTTTTTTTGAGACAGAGTCTCACTCTGTTGCCCAGGCTAGAGTGCCGTGGCGTCAGCCTAGCTCACAGCAACCTCAAATTCCTGGGCTTAAGCAATCCTTCTGCCTCAGCCTCCCGAGTAGCTGGGACTACAGGCATGCGCCACTATGCCCAGCTAATTTTTTCTATATATATTTAGTTGGCCAATTAATTTCTTTCTATTATTAGTAGAGACAGGGTCTCGCGCTTGCCCAGGCTGGTTTCGAACTCCTGACCTTGAGCAATCCTCCCGCCTCGGCCTCCCAGAGTGCTAGGATTACAGGCATGAGCCACCACGCCCGGCCTGGAAAGGAGTTTTGTGTGGTGTATGTAGGATGAAATCCTGGAAGAGAACTTTTTGTTTACCATTTTATAAATGTTGGTCAGGACCTCAAGATCAAGACCTAAGTTTCAACTAAAGCCCAAAGTGATATTTCCAGCTTTCTTTCTAATGCTCTTTTCCTCTGAAATGAGGTCTTGTATGGTGCCTAAATGGAAAACAGATTGTCTGAGGTTGTGGCCTTACAACACTGGCTGCTCTGGGGATTTGAGTGTTTTTCCAGCCTTTCTGGGAATACACTGTGTGACCCAGAGTGAGTGTTCCCCTCTGGTTTGTAAAATGAGAGATCGAAGTGAGATTAAAGATTGTAGGCTAGGCGCAGGTTGCATGTGGGTTGGAGTTGTCAACTCCAGCTAGGAGGGAGCCCTGTGCTACAGCCTTGTGTGGAGGACATGTGGTGGTAGCAGCTAGAATTAGAGGAAGGGGCCTGGAAGGCTGGTGTGAGGGTCTTCAGATTAAGTACAGTTGGAACCAGTTGGGCTTTGCGCAGAGAAGAACAGTTAAAGACCTCTGCCTGCAGTGAGGATAATGGTTTCAAGATAGCAGTGGATACAGGAAGACAGGTAGAAGGCGCTTCTGTAATCCAGGCGAGAGGTGACCGTGGCAGTGGAGATAAAGTGAAGGGGACACATTGAAGAGATACGTAGGAGAGTGAGATGGACTGAACGTGGGAAGGTAAAAGCTAGTTCTTAGGATTCTGACTTCAGAAACTATTTCCCCTGGGAGAGGAAACACTATAGAAGAGCTGGACTTGGGGAAGAGGTGGTACCTTGTGTTAGCTGTGTGTGTTTTGGACCTCAGCTCCAGAGTCCATGGCAGACTGTTAGCATCAGGTAGGTGCAAGTCCCCTTTTTTCTTCTTCCCTTGTTTCCCCACTTCACTCTTACATTCGTTTCTTTCCCCTTTCCTTCTGAACATTCTCTTCTCTGATAGGTTTGTGTATCTCAATATGTTTGAATCTGTGTTTCACAAAGCCCCTATGTGGCATGTCTTTGTTGGGTGTGGGTCCTGCTCTTTTACTCTGTGTCTGAGAGCTGTCGGGGTTGCTGCACTGCATGTCCTTTGTTCACTACATGACTGTCTGTCCAGCCCTGCTGCCAGGCTCTAGACACCCACTTCCAGTGCTGACCTTCCAGGGGGGGAGGCTGACAAACCCAGTCCCATGGTGGTAAGAGGTAGGGAGGTGGGTGGTCAGTGAAGGCCTCACCTCTGTAGCAGTATTTTGAACAAGGCCGAGGGAGGTGAGGGGTGTGCTTTTTATTTTTTTTTTTAATCTGAGGGAAGAAGTTGCTAGGCAGAGGAAGAGAGAAAAGCAGCACAGAGGACTTGCCTGGGAACACCCTTAGGTGTCCAGGAAACAAGAAGACCCATGCGGCTGGAGCAGAATGAGTCAGAGAAGCTGAGGGGACAGATACAGAAGGCCTGTGAGATACTAACAGCTTTGATTTTTATTGTGTTAAGATGGGAACGTGGGCGGCTTTGAGGGTTTTGAGCAGAAGAGTAATGTGCTGTGATGTAGGTTCTAAAAGAGCCACTCCAGATGCTTCGTGGGTGTGAGGGGCAAAGGGTGGAGCGGAAAGACCAGTTAGAGGCATGGTGTCAGGTGTGGGATGGGTGTTTGATGGGGCATGTGCTGCACAGTCTTCATGTCTGCTGTGGGGTGTGGAGAGTGGAGCACGGATGGAGATAGGGAGGGAGGGGCTATATCGTGCACACTGAGGCTACGGCATCTGCTCATCTTCTGTTTTCTTTTTTAATTATTTATTTATTTATTTTAGAGACATGGTTTCTCTCTGTTGTCCAGGCTGGAGTGCAGTGGCACAATCATAGCTCACTGTAACCTCAAACCCCTGGGCTCAAGCGATCCTCCTGTCTCAGCCTTCAAAGTAGCTGGGACTTAGCTATTTTTTTTTTTTAGTTTTTACTTTTTTATAGAGACATCTTGCTGTGTTGCCCAGGCTGATCTCAAACTCCTGGACTCAAGTGATATTCCCACCTTGGCTTCCCAAAGTGCTGGGATTACAGGTGTGAGCCACGACTCCAGGCCTTACTTTCCATTTTCTTTGCAGTGGATGTCACCTGGGTGCCTTGTGCTCTAGTTCACCACTGCCACAGCTGCTGCCATACATAAATTTTGTTTGGGATGTGCTGAGTTCAAAGTGCCTTTAAGACACCCAAAGGGAGATGTGGATTAGGCAATGCTACCGTAGACATTTGAGCCCTAAATCTGGCTTCTCAGAGTGTGTTGATGGTAGTGGGCATGGCCAGTGGAGGGGAGAACAGGGAGTGAATGAGGCCAAAAATGGAGCCTTGAGGTTCTCTAACATTCCAAAGCTGATAAATATGCTTTCCAGCACTCCACCTCTTTTGTAGTATTAATGCTGATATCTAAACTACTTTAAATAAATTTGGAGCAGGGGGATTTTCAATAAATATTACATGCACAGCATTTTTTAATAATATGAATTAATCATTTTGTATTAATTAAAAACAAACATTTAAAAAGTTATCTTTTAGCGTTTCTTCAAAAACAACATTAAGTCATAAATTAATTCTTGCCTTTTACCCTATTGGAAGTGTTGAAAAACTGAATGAAATAAAGGAAAACCCATGGACCATACAAGTTTCCCAGCCTTTTTGGTTCATTAGCTGCCTATGGGAAAGGAGACCTGACATTCCTGCCCTTGCTGATCCACAATCTCTAGCCTCCTTCTCCCTCCTCTCCCACCTTCAAATTCTTGCCTTGCTGCTTCATCCAGGCCCTGGGTTACAGACAGCACAAGACTTTCCCGCAGAAGTGTGACTGAGTAGACAAGAAGAGCGCACAGCAAACTTCAGGGCAAGGGTGGCTGACGACCCTTCCCAAGTAAGAGGCATTGCGGGTGGATGCCACAAGAAAGTGTAGAATGAGGTCAGGTAACTCAAGGTGGAAGAGGATTCCAGGTAACAGTGGCAGTGTATGCAAAGTTGTGGTGCTGCCAGGGACTTGGATATGGTGACCGAGGAGGATTTGAGAACAGGAATAGCAAAGCTAAGTCAGGGCCAGATGCACAAAAGGGGTCAGGAGCTTGGACTTTGTGTGGAAATCGTTTTGAAGATGCAGTTTATTTATTTTTAGAAATTTTTATATTTATTAATTAATTTATTTTTTGAGACAGGGTCTCAGTCTGTTGCCCTGGCTAGAGTGCCATGGCGTCAGCCTAGCTCACAGCAACCTCAGACTCCTGGGCTCAAGTGATCCTACTGCCTCAGCCTCCTGAGTAGCTGGGACTACAGGCATGTACCACCATGCCTGGCTAATTTTTTTTTTCTATATATTTTTAGTTGTCCAATTAATTTCTTTCTATTTTTAGTAGAGACGGGGTCTCACTCTTGCCCAGGCTGGTTTTGAACTCCTGACCTTGAGCGATCCTCCTGCCTTGGCCTCCCAGAGTGCTAGAAATTTTTATTTTTAATTATTATGGGTACATAGTAGTTATATATATATTTATAGAGTGCGTGTGATGCTTTCAAACAGGCATACAGTGTGAAGTAATTAATTAAATCAGGGTAATTGGGGTATCCATCACCTCAGGCATTTATGAAGATGCAGTTTATTTATTGAGCAAACATTTATCGAGTATTTAGATGTGTTAGGTACATGGTTGATACTGGGGTTGTAACAGTGGAAAGAAATATGCTACCTGTCCTTCACCTGTGGACATCATCATCCATAAAGATGGACGTGTGCTGCTTTCTCTGCACTTTACCAGTAGACACTGTCCATCTTCAATAAGCGCTCCTGTGTGTTGCTTGGCATCATCAGGTTACAAGGATGTATCATGTGGAGTGGTCTCTGCCCTTTGGAAGCTTCTGTTTCAGGTGAGTTGGACAACAGTGAGGTTCCAGGACTGTAATAGAAGAGAGATCACATTAGTTTATGTAGTTCTTTTGGCATTAATTAAAGATACAGGTCAGGCATGGTGGCTCACACCTGTAATACTAACACTTTGGGAGGACAAGGTGGGAGGATTGCTTGAGGTCAGGAGTTCAAGACCAGCCTGAGCAAGAGCAAGACCCTGTCTCTACTAAAAATGGAAAAATTAGCCGGGTGTCGTGGCATGTGCCTGTAGTCCCAGCTACTCAGGAGGCTGAGGCATGAGGATTGCTTGAGCCTAGGAGTTTGAGAGTTTGAGGTTGCAGTGAGCTACTGTGATACTGCATTCTACCTGGGTGACTGAGCAAGACTCTGTTTCAAAAAAACAAAAAATGCAAACAGTAATTACTGAGCACCTCTGCCCCACACCCAATTATTAATGTATATTAACATTTGCTGATGCTTATCAGACACTGTTTTAAACATTTACGTGTGTGTGTGTGTGTGTGTGTGTGTTCTTTTAGTCCTCAAAGTAATTTGGAGTGGTAGGTGCTTTTATTATGCTGATTTTATGCTGAGGTAATGGGCAAAGAAAGGCTAAGGCCTTGGTCGAGGCCAGAGTACAGTTATGGTGGTGAAGCCAGGATCCAGAGCTGGCAGTGCCCGCATTTTGGGTTTAAGGGGCTCACAGAGATGCCATAACAGGTGTAGAGCTGCCAATTGGGATGTGATGTGCTGATCCTCTGACCAGTCTTTGTAGTTTAGAGGGTAATTTCCTTAACATATTCTCAAAGGGACATTTTTTTGAAGGTTTAATATGGTCACTTGATTTTCTTAGATTTCTTATGTAGGTATTGCTTTTCTGAGAGTTATATTACATGAGGTTTTTAGTTGACATGAGAACTCAAATACCTCCAATGTTTTGAGAATGTTATGGGGGTCCATGTGATATTTATTCTAGATGTTGATTATTTTTCATGTAACTAATTGGTAGCATACTATTCTCAATTTTGCCAAGGCTTTTTTGTTTTTTTGAGACAGAGCCTAGCTTTGTTGCCCTGGGTAGAGTGCAGTGGCATCATCATAGCTCACTGCAAACTCAAACTCCTAAGCTCAAGGGATCCTCCTGCCTCAGCCTCCCAACTAGCTGGGACTACAGGCACATGCCATGACGCCTGGCTAATTTTTCCATTTTTAGTAGAGACGGGGTCTTGCTTTTGCTCAGGCTGATCTCAAACCTCTGAGCTCAAGCAATCCTTCCATCTTGGCCTCTCTGAGTGCTAGGATTATAGGTGTGAGCCACTGCACCTGACCTTTTTTTTTTTTTTGAGACAGGGTCTTGCTCTGTCTCTTGGGCTAGAGTGCAGTAACTTCATCATAGCTCAGTGCAGTCTCAAACTCTCGGGCTCAAGCGATCCTCCTGCCCCAGCTCCCAAGTAGCTGAGACTACAGGTGTACACCACCACACCCAGCTTATTTTTCTATTTTTTGTAGAGTTGAGGTTTCATTCTTGCTCAGACTGGTCTTGAACTCCTGACCTCAAACAGTCCTCTTGCTTTGGCCTCCCATGGTGCTAGGATTGCAGGTGTGAACCACTGTGCCCAGCCAAGACCTGGAAATTTTTTTATGGTCATTGGTCTAGGTTTGATGTTTCTCCCTGAATCAATTTTTTTTTTCTTTTTTTAGACATGGTCTCACTGTCACACCCAGGCTGGAGTGCAGAAGCATGGTCATAACTCACTACAGCCACAAACTGCTGTGCTTAAGAGATCCTCCCGCCTCAGCCTCCTAAGTAGCTGGGACTACAGGCATGGGCTACCACGCCTGACTCATTTTTTTATTTGTTTGTATGGTCAGGGTCTCCCTGTGTTGCCCAGGCTGGTCTTGATCTCCTGGCCTCAAGTGATCCTCCCATCTTGGCTTCCCCAAACTGCTGGGATTACAGGCATGAGCCACCATACCTGGCCGTTTTTTTGTTTGTTTGTTTTCTTTTTTTAAGAGGTGGCTGCTATGTTGCCCACTGGTCTGGAACTCCTGCCCTCAGATGATCCCGCTACCTCAGCTTCTCCAGTCACTTTGATTTGAATGTTTTTTTTTTCTTTTCCTCAAAATACTAGCAGTTAGGGCTATGAAATTAACTTTAAGTACAGCATTGGCCAGACAGCTAAAGTTTTACTATACTGTATAGTGTTTTCAATGTTGTTTTTCTCAATCTGTTCATTCAACAAACATGCATTAATTCCTACTATGTGTCAGTTACCATAGTAGGTACTGGGAATTTAATGACTGTTCCCATCTTCTAATATTAAATATTGGTGGTTTACTGTAATTGCAGATTTATAACTTCTTTGTTATAATATTTACCTAAGAGAGAGTTTTGAATATTGAATGAGTTAGATTTTGAAGTCTAGTTTTAATTTCATAAATCTTACATTTCATTTGGGTTTTGTTTTTATAAGTGAATATGGCCTTTATATTAATAACTTGTGCCTTTTAGGATGTAGGTTTTTGATTTTTGGTAGCAGAGTACATGATCAGTTTTTGTGGTGTTTCATAGAGCTTGACAAAAGCTGTATCCAGTGGAGTTTAAAGCTTGACATAAATCCAACAATTACGCCTTACTTGAATTTGTTGTTTATATTTTTGTCTACTTTGTTACAGATGGATAGGTGCTGTGTTTGACCATTGCAAAATTCTGTTAATTTTTACATGGAGATTTTTAATTGTTTTTGCATTATATATTTTAGCATGTTTATTTGTATATTGAGTCAAGACTTTCATGTTTTCATTAAGATTGTATGTACTTATTATTAACAAAATAATCTTTGTTACTTTTCTGATTTTAATATTGCTACCTCTGCATTTATTTTCTTTGCGTTTACCTGCTTTATTTTGCCTGTGTTTAAAATTTTGTCATTTTAGTGATAATAAATAGCTACCATTTTGACTAATGATTACTGTGTGCTAGATTCTGTGTTAAGCACTTTACTTATAATATCTCATTTGATTCTATGGCAACCCTCTGAGTAAGCTTTTTTAAAAATTTTCTGTCATTACCAATTAAGGAAATTGAGGCTTGTGAGGAGTTAGTTACTCAAGGGTAAATACTGAGTAGCTTTCAATCACTGTTGTACTAACTATTTTAAGTACAATTTACTCCCCCCTTTTTTTTAAAGCCTCAGGGTCTCACTCTGTCACCCAGGTTGTAGTGTAATGACACCATGGTAGCTTACTACAGCCTGGAACTCCCGGGCTCTAGCGATCCCCTTGCCGCAGCCTCCCAAGCAGCTGGGATTGCAGGCACTAGACACTGTGGCTGGGCATGTGACTTTTAACTCCCGTAAAACTTAACTATTAATAGCTTACTGGTGACCAGAAAACTGACTTATCAATAGCATAAAGTCAATTAATGCATGTTTTGTATGTTATATATATTATATATTGTATTCTTACAATAAAGTAAGCTAGGGAAAAATGTTATTAAGACACTCATAAGGAAATGAAAATATATTCACTATTCATGAAGTGAAAGTGGATTATCATAAAGGTCTTCATCCTCGTTGTCCTCACTTTGAGTAGGCGGAGGAGGAAGAGGAGGGGTTGGTGTTGCCATCTTAGGGGTGGCAAAGCAGAAGAGGTGGAGGAGGTGGAAGGGGAGGCAGGAGAGTAGGCACACTTACTGTGTAATTTTTATAGAAAAAATCCACATTAAAAGTGGACACACACACTTCAAACATGTGTTGTTCAAGGGTCAACTCTAAATGTTTTCTAAGCAGCCATAGTGTTGATTTAAAAATCAAACAAATGTTTTCAGCACCATATGAGATATCTCTGTTTCTCACAAGAAAGTATAAAGGTTAAATGACTTCTCAAAGTTACAT
Source organism: Lepilemur ruficaudatus (assembly GCA_963574885.1). Classification (NCBI taxonomy): domain Eukaryota; kingdom Metazoa; phylum Chordata; class Mammalia; order Primates; family Lepilemuridae; genus Lepilemur; species Lepilemur ruficaudatus. The sequence continues at coordinate 3,690 of CAUYRT010085521.1, read as the reverse complement.
AGCTTTTTAGGAGATGGAGTTGGGGTTCAAATCCAGGCATTCAGGCCCCGAAGTCCCAGGCTCTTCACACCATATTGCCTTTCTGCAGTTTCTCCTGTTAACTACTACTGGTGTTCAAACTGCTCATGTTAGTCTTCCCTTGATGGTGAATGGCACCAATAGACACATGAAAGGCATTCTGCTAGTTTGCATCCACTAATTTCTCTTGATCTGTTCTTGATTTTTTAATTTTCGTTTTTAATTTTTTTGATGTTATCTAAAATGCACAAGAAAATAAACCTCAGGCTGTAACACACACTTTTATAACCATGTGGCACAAGCCCAAATTCAAAATTCTTAGTATACCGTTTCACTTGGCACCAAAAGGTTATATACCAAAAATAATAACTAACATTAGGCTTAATGGTGAAAGACCAAAAAGAAAGAATTCCCCCTAGGATTAGGAGCAAGACAAGGATATCTATTCTTGCCACCTTTTTTTTTTTTTTTTTGAGACAGAGTCTCACTCTGTCGCCCTGGGTAGAGTGCAGTGGCATCATCATAACTCACTGCAACCTCAAACTCCTGGGCTCAAGCAACCCTCTTGCTTTGGCCTCCCAGACAGCTAGGATTACAGGCATAAGCCACCATGCCCGGCCCACTGTTCTTGATTTTTTAGGCATATTTTATTTAGAAGCATGTGTAGGTATAAAAACAAAATCATTGCTGACTAAATTTTGTTTGGGCAGGGACATATGGTTCTGGGGGTAATGTTTTATTGTTTTTTCTTCATTCTGTTTTGTGACAGATTCAGATGCTTCAGATGGCTGGAAAAATTTTTCAGCGTTAATATTGCTATTCTTGGAAGATGTGTCAACATTTTGGAAGGAAGCTTAGTTTAAAAATATGTATTTTTAAAGATTTGCTTTTTGGATTCTTCTACCTGTTTCATGTTCTCTTTGCCCATGACCATCAGTATCTCTGGTCAGGTTTTGTTTGCTTGTTTTTTTAAACCTAATGGGATATCCCCAAACATCTAGTACTTAGTGATTCTGCCTCCTTGGGATTGCTGGCATTTATAACTTAAGTCATTCCAGTCAACACACTAAACTTTGTTTTTTACCTGTTGGCTCAGATGCCTGAGTCCAGGTGGTCAGGCTCAACTTGTGGTGTACTGAAACTATTATCACCTGGTACAACTATTCAACTCTTGGATACTAAGACTTCTGAACTATCAGAATTCAAAGTCATGGATGGGGAGGGAGATTTTTCTGGACTAGTCATTAGGCATAACAGAGATGATACTCAGATTTAGACCCCTTCTTTCATAGGAGAACAAGTACTGTGTATTGGTAGGTTGTACAGAATATGTACTGCACTTGGGGGATGGGTTTTTGGTGGCAAAGAGCTCCCTATCTGGTGCTGTGGGTCCCCAGTTGGCCATCCCACCATTCTCTATAGCCATTTGCCTCTGGTGATGAGATATATGACCGAATAAATGAATCCCATGGGCAGGAGCCTATTACCTCACTTTTTCATAAAACAAACAACTTGGTCTGTTGTGTCATAACAGGTATTCAATAAGTCCATAGTTGGTGACATTGAGGAACAAACAGCTACAGTCTGTCCGATTAGGAGATAAAACCATGCAGTAATTTACAAAAGGAAAGTTTAATATATTAAAGAATTATTAAGCTGTAATAGAATAACTGTAAACTGGAAAGAGAACTCTAAAGCAGAGGTCCCCAACCTATGGTGAGTTGTATAATTATTTCATTATGTATCACAATGTAATAATAATAGAAATAAAGTGCTCAATAAATGTAATGTGCTTGAATCATCCCAAAACCATGCTCCCCTCCCCCGTCGGTGGAAAAATTGTCTTCCATGAAAATGGTCCCTGGTGCCAAAAAGGTTGGGGACCTTTGCTCTAAAGGATAGATACCTTAGGGTTGATGGATAGTATTCGGGGAAAGACACATTTGAAAGGCTGAGGTTCAGACCTGTGGAGAAGATAGGGTTGCAGCTGACTGGTTGGCAGGGTTGCCTGGGCCAGAACTGGCCCACAGTCACCAGGCAAATGGGCAGTCGGGTGCACATAAGCTGAAACAGGTAGGTGGATATGCAGTGGCAGTCACGGCACCCCATAGGTGTGAGGCCCAGGGTGTGCGATGTCTGGTGGGAAGGCTCCAGTAAATTTAAGGTTGATGGGCAGAGGTACCGCTGCTATCAGTTGTTGGAGCAGTAGTTCCCCTCTGTGGGAACTCACACACTCTGTATGCGACTTGGGCAGAGGAAGCTCCAGGCCACTGTGTGGGATGAAGGATGGGTAGCCAGCTCTGCAGGACCCCTGATGGGTAGAGGCATGGATAAGGCTGAGGAGAGAGTGCAGGAGCAGTTACCGAGGCTGGGGTGCAGGTCTGTGCTCTCAGGGTCTCCTTGCTATGCTATCGCTTCCTAAGTCCAGAGCTGGGGAAAGCACCCGTTGCCAAATACTGGAAAAGCTGTGTCCTGTAGACACCTACCATTGGAGACACTGCGATCTGGAGAGGGGAGGAAAAAGAAGTGCAATCTCTGGGAGCCTGCCAGCCATGTCATTGCAGAACCAGGAAGCAAAGTCCTTACCTCCTACATTGTCCCCTTGGCTCCCTCTACTGACAAAGCTTAACATCTTACTGGTGGCAGAGGAGAACTATTTATAATACAAGGCCCAGCTCCATTTTCATTGAGTAAGCAAAAGGGGTAAATGTGGAGCTGAGAGGCAGTATATTGAAACCAGCACATATGTGAGCAGGGAAGGTGTGCCAGTTAATCAGTTTATTGCCTCTTGGCTCCAAACCCACTTTTCAGTGCCCTGCTTGTGATACTTGGTCTAGACGCGGTAAACTTTCTCTTTTGCCAGCAGGTACAATAAGTTTTGTTAGTAGGGGGTGCTCTCAGGACATTGCAGGAGGTTGGGGCTTCTGATCCCTGGTTCTGGTGTACTCTCATCTCTTCTTGATCCTGTGGTGCTCAGCCCGCATGCAGGGCATCTGGTGGTGCTCACCACAGCGAGTTTTATTAACATCCCTGTGGCAGCTTCCTGGCAAATTCTGTTGGTACCTTATCTAGCTTCCCAGAGAGTTCAGCAGCACTTCCACAGGCAGCTGCCCATTGAGTTCCACTAGCACCCGAGAAGGTGGCTTTCTGGTGTGTTTCATTGGCACCCCAGAGGGCAGTTTCCTGCATGCCAGCTGCCCCTGCAACACCTCGGCAAATTTTCCATCCCATGGGTTCCATCCACACCCTCTCCAGTGATGTCTGAATCGCACCCTTGGTGGTATGTGGTATGGAGGGGACTCTTCCAAATTTGTTTCTTCTTTGGGCATTCTGCCGCAAGCCTAGGGGTATTGGATGCTCCCTGTATCTGCTGATCTTGTTCCTTACCCTTAAGTAGTTACTAGTTAATACTTTTTTAAAATACTAAACTATCTTTGTTCAAATTCCTACGTAGTTTCTGTGTCTTGACTGGACCCTGACTGCAATTGTCAATTAACACATATTTTATGTATGTATTATATACTGTATTCTTAAAGTAAGCTAGGGAAAAGAAAATGCTATTAAGGAACTCATAAGGAAGTTATGTATTAATATAAATATTAATATAGTCATTAAGTGGAAGTGGATCATAAAGGTCTTCATCCTCATCTTCACATTGAGTAGGCAGAGGAG